>OY986435.1:140214239-140271579 GCA_963920525.1 Dichetophora obliterata
TTTCCATATGTTAATTATGTGAGAAAATTACTCACTTGGATCAAGCAAATTATTATAATTTCAACGAATCAGTTAAATAGAATAAAATAAATATATTGCAGCAACTCCATTTTAAACGTACCGGAAAAATACAAATAAAGGAATGAACGCTTATGCAGAACATCCTATTTGAGTAAAATTTTCAATGGAGGAAAAAAGTTTTGCGTGATTTTCGGCGGAGTTTCGTAGTGCACAAAATTGAAAAAATATCGGCAAAACCTCGACATTGATCTTTATGGAAATGCATATATCCAACACTTAAATAAAGGGGCTTCCATCCTTTGCGGCAAGGTAATTGATTTTGAAAGAGTGTTTCAAGAACGCCATTTAAAAATTTAAAATAAAAAACTTTTAAGTTTTGTGCAAAAATGTGTCTAATTTTGTATTTTATGGTGTGGATAACTTCTTATTTTAAGAATTAAAAAAATACAGAAATAAAGAATCAGTTCAGACAGAAAGCTTAAATTTGATGATAATTTTGTTTATTTCGACGTTTATATGCTTAAAAAAATAACAAGCATTTAATTTTTATAACTTATTTTGTGGTTTCCAATCTTGTCCATTTTGACCATAGATAAATTCATAAATTGAATTTAAATGGAGATTATTTTATGGATGTTTCTAATTTGTGCGAACTGTATACAATTTTTACAATTCAACCATTATACAATTCATTTTGTAGCAATTATTTATAGGTGTTAATTATTTCTCTTATATTTATCAATCAATCATTATTTTATGACTTTATTTGAACGCTTGAATGTTGTTGCTTAACCACCACAATGATTTAAAAATGTCTTGAAGTGGATAATCGAGTCGGAAAAGCGATAAATTTTAAGTAATTTCAAAACTGTGTAGCGTGCACTACCGTTCAACGGTTTTCTTAATGTAACATTACTTAACGGGCTTGTAACTGAGATGCAGTTAATACTACATATCTAACTAATGCGATACTAATTGCAAGTAGTGCAAATTGTTGTTGCTACTGCTTGAGCATAACCAATAAGGAAATCAATAGACTTAACAGCATTAAAAGAGCTGAATGTCGTGAAGACGTGCTATGCAGCAGTTCTCTTGGTAGCTTGCTTGTTCTCCCCTTCGTTTACATTGAAGTGCGTTACCTTAGGCGAGCTCACTTTCATAACATATTACAGCATCAGTTCGAACAAGTTTTGTTAAATATCTTTGCTTATTTTCTTTTTTGCAGGACGCTTATGCAGAACCTGGTCAAGACAGCCGCAACATAGCCGGCATGGAGATTGTCGTCATTGTGCAGGACGTGCAAGATCAGCCGCCGGTATTTACTCTGGCTCCACCTGTTACGAAATTGCCACCTGGCATACTTCCTGGTGACAAGGTAAGTTCAACAATTCTTAGCAATTGCAAATCCCGCTCCTTCACTCGCCCTGAATTTGTTACTGCGCTAGTTTCGCAGATAGTAAACGCTGAGTTCAAACTAACATTCAAAACAAATTTAAAAAAGATCAGCAACAGTAAACTCATTACCAGAGCGTTATGTTTTGCTCTGTAGTTGTTCCCACAAATTTGTTCATCGAAGAAGAAAGAAGTGAAATTGGAGACATGATTGAAATAATTTATCAGATTTGATGAAAGCCGCTGCAGCAACGTGAATATCCCAGGCCGATCCTAAGCAGAAATGATGATGATGATGATGATGAAAGTAGTAATGTTTCTGCGGATGATGTTGCAGAGTAGGCAGGATCAAATTCAAAAACAGTTAGGAATGCATATTGAATCATATCATATTTTTCTTTATAGCCTGCCGGATTCATTACGCTCTAATGAATTTTTGAAGTCAATCGGATAATTAAATAGGTGATTAAATCTAAATAGGGCCTTGTCCAATTCGGCTCTTTATTTAGTAAATTGCGGCTCTTATTTTCTTCACTTTTTATTAAATGGACGATATCTTTAATTTCGTTAAAAATTAAAATTGGTTTTCGGACTAAATGTTCTTTACTGTTATGCTGGAATATTTGCAAACTTGTAATTAATCTCCACAAGTTAAACATATTTTTGACTTATCGCAAATTTCTTTCAATTTGGAAGCTAAAAATTGCTTGCATAACAATTACAAACAAAATATTCAATAATTTTTCACGACTGAAGTAAAAAGGGGTGCGTCAATTTAAGCACTCGAAAAAAGTAAAGAGTAGGCCATATCGCGTTTCTTTACAATTGACCAATAAGTCAAACCTATATGACAATCATAACAAAATTTCGAAGTGTTTTTCCGTAACAAAACGGATGTTTTTTAATGTGATTTATAACGTTTGATGACACAAAGATTCATCACTACACGGTTAAAAATGACCATTTCATGATTTCAACACACGTAATCTGTTGTGCTGCTCCAACAACTTATCCACTCGCCCAACTCAGTTGTTAATAAGGTTTCGCTTATTTGGCATCATTACTAATGCAAGTAAGTTCCCTTCAGAAATGTGTGTTCGAGACCCAGCTAATTTAAACTAATGTAGGGATAAAAAAATAGTAATTTTTGGATTAACAGCTCCTTTAAACCAAAGTTTGGAATTAAGTGAAGTCCAAAATTTTAAGCCGTGTACACATGGTATAGTATTCATCGATCACAATTAACATGGTAAAACAATTAACAAACAATTTACAACTGTTTATTACTGGATCGATTACTGGCTGGATCGATTTGAAATAAAGGCAAAACGTCCTTAAATTAAGAAGAAAAATATTGTTTTGAATTGACCAGAGGTGTCGTGGCAGGGAGATAATTACAAATTCTCAAAAAAAAAAATTACTTAGAAGTTCAATGGCGACGAAAAAAATGTAAAAACAAAAGCAGCAACGTGTGCACACTGACCTATGTTCCTTAAAAAAAATTGCTAAAGCTATGTTCCTTCAACAAAATTACAAAAACCGCTTTAAAGCATCTGACGAGGCCCAAGTTCAACAATATGTGCTCTGTAAAAAATCCGCATATATAAATTAAAAAACGCTTACTGCTTTCTGATAATTTAAAATTTTTCTAAAAACATTTAGCTCTCTATGATTCGACATTAAATGTGTTTTAATGTTATTTGACTTCTTAACTGATAATACTTGTTTACAAATAAGACACTGAGGTTTTTGTAATCTCAAATTATTATTAATAAAAAAAGTTATATTCCTAATTTTCTACAAATTTCTTAGCCATATTAAGTTTTATTTTAAATGAAAATTTTGCTTTTTTAAATAAAATGTTATTAAAAATAACCTACCAATATAATCTTATTTGTTTCTCTAAGTGTAAACAATTAAAAAATAAAATGATTCCAGACAAGTGATATTGAAAATGACACGATAAAAAACTCACCACCACTTTGAGTGTGTGCTTCCAAGGTTGATTAATATAGGTCAAGTCACTTGAGAGAAGCTCGGTCGAACTGTCAGAATGGATGAAAGGAAATCAAGAAAAAAACCTGAATCTGTAAAATTTTTAGCTAACAGCTACTTTGACAGTTCGAACAAAGGCGAAAAAAGAGTGCTTTTCTCTCAAGTGACTTAACCTATAATAACCAACCTTGTGCGCTCCGAGAAAATATACGCAGCAGCGATAAATATGATAACTTTCGACGCGAGGAAACAACAACAATGCCATGCACATTGACAAATAGTCAATTCTTTGAATTACAACACACACGGAAATATTGAAGTGGTTGTAAGTGAGCTGAAAAAGTTATTGGATTAACTCTGGCCTAGACAATGCTCCAGATTGCTCGGGTCGCGATACGACCATTGAAATTACCGAGTCACCCTAACAAACCGCATTTACTAGTCCTCGCCTCCAGCAACTATATTCTGTTTCACAGATTGAAAATATGAATCGCTGGTAAGAGATTTTACTCAATTGAGGAGGTTCCTTTGTTTCCAGTTGGAAACAAAGACATATTTTTGTGGTGTATTTAAACACAGTTCAACTTGTAGACTAAACTTTTATGTACATGTCTTACTTTACCTCTATACTTAAGCTTTTAGTATAGAGGTAAAACGTAAAAGATAATTAGTGATCAATGTAACGAATATTCGATACATATTATTTCCTTCCAAATTTAAATTAAACTTACATACTAAAAATTTATTCATTTTATATTATACAAAAATTTTTTTCTCAAGATAATTTTAATACATCGATTATGTTTTCATTACAGAATGTTTTCACTTCAGTTCACAATAACAAACTAATGAAATTTAGTACCTTATACTCCGAATTCTGTTTTCCGTTTTATTCGTTCCGGTCTTCTCAATTCAACAAATTCATTTTCATCAAAACTACGTCTTCTTTCTGAACTGATTCAGCAGCTGCATAAGTGAATGGATAAGAACTAAAACGAACAACTTTTCCATAATATTTTCTTAACTGATCAATATGTGCAACTCTGCGTTTCCCATTAATATATATACAAAATCTTGAACTGCTTAATTTTTCAACAATTTTTGCAGTTATCCATTTACAATAGTTATTTAAAATATTTCTTTACAATACAACTTCATTTTTCTCAAAATTCAACATTTGTGTTCTTTGATTCAAAACTGGTTTCATTTGCATGTTATTTCTTTCAAATTTATTTAATTTTTCAAAATTTGGCTTATTATACATTTTCTTACAATTTTGTTTTGAAACACTTGTTTGTTTAGGATTTACAAGATCTAATAGTGTCCGAGGTTTGTATTGGAAAATTAAATTTGCTAGAGCTACCTTTGTTGTAGTTGTAGGCGAACTACGATATTTCAATATAAAATTGTTAATTGTAAAATCCCATGATTTATTAATATTTCTTAAATCTAATAATTTCTTCTTCAAGCACTGCTTTACAGTCTGTACTCATCTCTCTACACTACCATTAGACTGTGGATGATACGGCGTCGATTTTAGGCATTCAATACCGCTACGCTCACAAAACTCAATAAATTCCTTCGAACCAAAAGGAGGACTGTTGTCACTTGCTATTTGCTTTGGTAAACCAAATACTCTGAAACTGAACGCAAGGTTTCGATAACAACATTTGCATATGTATCAAACAAAACTAAAATTGTGACATTTTCTAATTTACAGAAATCTATATGAATGCGCTAAATTGATTTTTGGTCATGAAGTTAGAATTGGTTTAGGCACATTTTTATTTATTGAACAAATTTTACAACATCGATTAAATATTTCAATATCGCTATAAATACCCGGCCACCTTCATTCGCACTATACCGATATGACCACTGTGCAGCAACGCAAGAACTTCTTGTACTAGCGCAGGAGGAACAACACGCTCGCCATACAATAAACAACTATCTTCCGTAGCCAACGATACTCGATATCTATAAAATATTTCTTGTTCTTTTGGAACAGTTTCAGGACTACCAACAACAGCATTTTTATACACCGCGCTTAACACTACATCGTTTTGTAATTCTTTTCGTATATCATATAACTTTATCGGAAGCTCCCTGACTAACTGAAAAATATTGATACTATCATTTTCTTCATTCGTTATCTCAGGCAGCGAAAGTCTAGATAAGGCGTCAGCATGGCACATCTGCGAACCCTTTTTGTATTTTATTGTATAATTATACATCGACAAAAAAACCGCCCACCGTTGCAACCGATTCGAAGCCACCACAGGTAAATCCTTCCTGTCATTGAATTGAAACTTATGGGACTTCCGAATTGAAAAACCCGATGAAGCTGTGAATAATTTCTTTCAGCTGGTTTTAAAGTGCCAGACACGAACATAACAGCGCGCTCCACGACATCGATCACGTGCGATAATACACCACCAACATCATATGAACTAGCGTCGCAGGGAATTACAATCGGTTTTGTCGGATCGTAGCGCGTTACCGAGATACGATTATAGCTGCATTTTGTTCATAGGCGCAGGCGCTTTAACAACTTTAGTCAAAATAAATCTGGACTTTTTTCAAGCCTTTCAAAATTTCACATAGAATTTTCGAAAATATTTACGGTGCTGTTTTTAAGCCATAGACCAATCTTGTAAAATGATACAAGCCTCGATGCGTATTTATAGTTAAAACTTCTCTTGATCTATCTGACACACCGACTTGTAAATGCACACCTGTCAAATCATGCTTAAAAAAATATTTCCAACCAGACAAACTAGCAAGTATATAGTAACGTATTGTCCAGCTGCTGGTCCACTCAAATGACCAGCATACGTGACTTTTTAACGTTTTGTCAGTTGGCCGTTTTTCAGCGCATCGTTCCCACGCAAACGTCAAATGCGTAGTTGACACTTTTCGTGAGAACAATGCAGCTGCAGTATTTAATAAGAACATTATTTATGTATGTATGTATGTTTAAGTTAGCTATAAGATGTTTTGAAAAATAAAGATCAGTTTAAGAACAACTCACAAACTAAACGGTTTGTTTTATTGAATTAATATAACTGGCGACGAGGATTCACAGCGAGTTTGTGAGAGTTATTTAATCTAATTTGACTTAATTTAAACCAAAGTCTAGGAAAGTAAAATTGTCGAAATAAAATAATAATAACAAAATACATATGTGTTGCATTAAATAACTTAAATACAAAATATTGAATACAGTTTCGTGTATGTAATACGATGTGTGTGTTCATCACAAATTATTTTAAAAGAATTTAAAAACATGCTAACTACCACAACATCAACAACAACCACCTGATCGGCGGTTACGAGTTCGGCTATTGAGAGGAATCAAGCGTTATTAGAATTATACAAGCAACAACAGAGAATTTTGCATTTCAACAACAAGAAAAAAAAGAGGATTATTAAGTAGCAAAATATATTTTATATATATTATACCTGTAAGTTCTTTATCTTATCAGAAACAGTTTTAAGAAAAAGAAAATAACAGATAAAAAAAAATAAAAATTTAAATAAAAAAATAATAATATAAGCATTATTATATCTATATTTATATTTTAAAATGGATCAAGAATTAATAAATAATTTCAATTTATTAATAAATTGCATAACAGCAATTCAGAATTTTGATGGTACTGATTCAAATCAATTGCCTGATTTTTTATCCCAAATAGAAGCAATCTTGCCAAGCATAGAGGTATTTGATAATAATAACAAACAGATTCTCTTCGGCTATCTTAAAAACAAATGCACTGGTCGTACCAGAGAAGCTATACATAAGTATGGCACCGTCAATAACTGGAATTCACTTAAAACCATTTTAATAAAACATTTTGGACAAAAAGACACATAGACACATCAAATTAATTGATGGATAAACTGAAAACGTGTAGACTAAACGGGACAATAGAAAACTACAATTTTAAGATTAGTAAAATAATTAACAGATTAAACAATAGAATTTTAACACATTCCGATGACACATTTAGTACGACTGAAGTTAACAGGATAGCGTTGAACGTATTTAAGGAACATTTGCCAGAACCGACGAAGACCATGATTTTTGGTAGAGATCCATCAACGCTAGAGCCTATAAGGTAATTTTAGAGGCTCGCCATCAGAACTATACCCTATTCGGACCAATTAGAAATATTGAAGGTAACACACAGACTAGAACAAATTTTAGTGATAATTTTAGATTCAATAAAAATCGAAATAATTATAATAACCAAAATTATAATAGGAATTTTTACGAAAATCGAGGTAATCAAAATATGATACAAAATAGAAATAATAGTAATAACTTTTATACTCGTAACAGAGATAACATGACTCAAAATAACAGAGATAACATGGCTCAAAATAACAGAGACAGCATGACTCAGAAATATACCAATAATTACAACAATAACAGATATAACCAAGCTTTTGCAAACATTCCAAACGACAGAAATAGAAATAATAATTTATATGGTCGTAATAACCAGGGGAACAACTCAGGTGTTTCTAGAATGCAAACAGACAGGACCATTAATTCAAGACAGTCTGATAACCGAAGCCAGCAAGTTACACCTATGGAGTTATGCAATTCCAGTGTAAATTTTCAGGGAGATGGGGGAAGAAATTACCCTATATAAAAATTGAAAATCCTGTGAGGACTCTTTATTTTATTATTGATACTGGTGCAGAATTCAGAATCATTAACGACGACGTTTGCCATCCAAAATGGAAACAAGACATAAACGCATCAATTATAGGCTTAGGAGATGTACATACATTAACAAAACTTTGTAAATTCCCAATTTTTAAAGAGTTTAAAATGGAGAATTACACCTGTGAATTTTTAGAGTGGAACCACCACAACGCGTATGACGGACTAATTGGAAATAATATATTTAAGGACCTTAATTGTATAATAGACTACCCTAATAGGCAACTCAGAACCAGTAACGCCTGCATAACATCATATTTTTCTAAAGAAGAGGAAATATATGATCAGATAGCGTATAAAGAAAACACTTTAGAAATTATTAACAAACATTTAAAAAAACATAATATAGAAGATTCAATTCGAACAGACCACCTTAGCGAGCATGAAGAAAAAATATTAAAATCTTTTATTAAAAGACATAGAAAAATTCTTTATAATGATACTGACAATTTAACTTTTACAAATGAAACAAAGCACAAAATCATAACAAAAAATGATTTGCCAATCTACTCTAAATTATATCGGTATCCAGAAGTACATAAGGAAGAAGTTAATAAACAAAAAGATGAAATGTTAGCACAGAATATTATTAGGGAATCAAAAAGTCCATATAATAGCCCTATTTGGATAGTTCCAAAAAAATTGGACGCTTCCAATAAACAAAAATGGCGTATTGTTATTGATTATAGAAAATTAAACAGTATAACAATCGAAGATCGGTTTCCAATGCCAAATATAGACGATATATTTGACAAATTGGGTAGATGCCAATATTTCACCACTTTGGATTTGGTGAAAGGCTACCACCAAATTGAAATGCATCCCGATGACATTCATAAAACAGCTTTCTCAACAACTAATGGTCATTACGAGTTTCTTCGTATGCCATTCGGTTTACGAAATGCGCCAGCCACATTTCAGAGACTGATGAATAATGTTTTAAAGCAGAATTTGAATAAAATTTGTATAGTTTATTTAGATGATATTCTGGTTTTTTCTACTAGTTTAGAAGAACACTTAGCGTCTTTAAATAAAATATTAAACTGTTTAAACAATGCCAATCTCAAAATTCAATTAGAAAAATGTACTTTTCTGGCCAAAAAAACAGAATTTTTAGGTCATGTCATAACGACAGAAGGGATAAAAACTAATCCGAAAAAAGTAGAGGCGATCAACAAAATACGTCTACCCAAGACTCAAAAAGAAATAAAATCTTTCCTTGGGATAACTGGTTATTATAGACGGTTCATTAAAGATTACTCCAAAATTGCGTATCATCTGGTAAAATATTTAAAGAAAAACGCTAAAATTAATTCGAAGGATCAAGACTACATTGACTCCTTTGAGAAATTGAAGAAATTGATTAAAGCGGACCCTATACTTGTTCACCCCGATTTTACTAAAACGTTTACACTTATTACGGATGCAAGTAATTTTGCATTAGGAGCAGTCCTTATGCAAGGTAATAAGACAATATGTTATGCTAGCCGTTCATTAAATGGTCACGAAAAGAACTATAGTACCATAGAGAAAGAACTGTTGGCTATAGTCTGGGCAACGAAGTATTTCCGCCCATATCTTTTCGGCCGTAAGTTTATAATAAAAACAGACCATCGCCCACTTGTATGGCTAAATAATTTAAAAGAGCCAAATTTCAAGTTACAACGTTGGAAAATCAGGCTAAACGAATTTGATTTTAATATAGAATACATTAAAGGTAAAGAAAATGTTATAGCAGACGGACTGAGTAGAATTGTTTACGAAGAATCAAGAATCGAAGATGTATCAATAAATCTAAATGAATTATTCGAAGAGGATATTGAGACTGTGCACAGTGCAGAAACTGACAGTACTCATTTTATTCCAGTTACGGAAAAACCCATTAACCTCTTTAGAAATCAGTTGATACTTGAGGACTCACCCATTGAGTCATGTCGTACAAGGATATTGTTTAAAAAAAAATAAGATGTACTTTGAAGTTAAACCCACAAAGTAATATTTTAAAATTAATGCGAGAAAATATACCAGAGAAAGGAATGATAGCAGTATTTTGCTCTAGTGATAAGCTTTATTTTAAGTTTCAAAATTTCTATATAAAATATTTTGCAAACAACAGAAATCTCAAATTTCTGAAATCTAACCAAATATTAAAAGACATAACTGACAGAGAAAAATTACTTAAAATTATAGAAAAATAACATTTAAAAAACAATCATAGGGGGATAAATGAAATCTTCGCAGAAATAAAAACGCACTGCTATTTTCCGAGTATGCAAAAAGAAATTCAAAAGTATATAAATAATTGCGAAACGTGTAATTTGGCGAAATTCGACAGAAGCCCAATTAAACACAACCTTAATGACACAGAAACTCCGACAAAACATAATGATATGGTTAATTTCGATATTTGGTTTCCAAAAAGAAATATTATGTATCTTACAAGTTAAGGCAAACTTACGAAATACGCAACCGCACATCTTTTAAAGGATAGAACTTGGATCTCAATAAAAGAAGGAATAAAAGCTAGAATACAATACTTAGGGAAACCAAAACTTCTTATCACTGATAACGAACTAAATACAACTTCAATAAGACAATTTCTAAAAGATTACGATATAAACTTTCACATCACCACACCGTACCTAAAGACTGGAAACGCAGACGTAGAAAGACTGCACGGAACATGTTCGACTTTTTAACGCAGATCCCAACAATACTGATGATGTTCAGGAACAGGTATTTAAAGCAGTAACTTTTTACAATAATTCAATCCATTCAACTACCAGAATGAAACCCATAGATTTTTTAAATAACGTTATTTCTGAAGACGAAATTAAACAAATCTCGAAAAAAATCCATGAAAATAAAAAAAAAAATAGATAAAATTAATAAGAATACCAATAGGAGTAACGATGCAAATTTTAAGAATAGATTCGTTAAAAACTATAGAGTAAGCAAGTCAAAGCCAAAATACAAAGAAATTTCTAACTACAGAATAGAGGACAATCACATAAAATCCAACCAGAATAAATTCAAAAAAATTTATAAATCACAAGTTAAAAGGAAATATAAATTCCAAGACCTTAAATGACTCACGAATATTTTACAAAAAAAAAAAAAAAAAAAATAATAATAATACTAATGCAAATATTGTGTAAACAGAACAGTTTAAATTGATTTAAGCTTGAAAAATCTTTCAAAATTAATTTTTAACGTTAAATTAAATTCCAGGAAGAAATGATGATGGCTCTGGAAATTTTGTTATTGGCACAAGTAATGACCACTACCGCATTTCTCCAAATTGATACCATACAAACTGAACTAGGTTACGCAGAAATTCAAATTAAAAAATTAGAAATAACTAATGATACTGACATAGTACTACATATAATTAACCCCAAAGAAATTTATGACATTGTCAACCAAATTGAAAAGAATCTAGATAAGTTAGATACCGACAATAAAGAACTTTTAGAAATAGAAATAAGAATAATTAAAGCTAAAATTATGTCAATAGCTCCTAACACTACTTTGAGGAAAAAGAGGGGACTCATAAATGCTGCAGGTACTCTTTATAAATGGCTTTTCGGCCTCATGGACGATAACGACAGGGAGGAAATCTTAGAACATTTAAAGATAACTGAAGAAAATAGCCACAATTCCATAACAACGTTGAATAAACAAATTTTTATCAATAAGCATTTCAATGAAACGATAACTATTTTGAAAAAAGCAGTCGAACAAGATAGGATTAAAGTTAAAGACATTCTAGGTAAGGTAAAACAACGACAGAACGAAATTGCTAGAAGACTCCTTTACACTGACCAAATGTTGAAATTAAAATTTATTGAAGACAAAATTAACCATATTCAGGATAACATCGCGTCTGCCAAACACGGTCTAATACATCCGGGAATTCTTACACCACAAGAAATTGAAAATTATAATATTAATTTTTACAAACTAAAACTCATCAGAATAGGAATGATGACTTACAAAGACAATTCACTCATACTAGCACTGAAAATTCCACGAAACTACATCTCAACTGACTTAAAACTAATTACTCCATTACCAAATCGAAACTATTTAAAAATAAATGAAATGAACGAGTACATTGTCACAATAAATAATAAAATTTACACCTACAAAGAAAATGCAATAATGAAAGAACTCAAAGAAAGTAAAAATTGTGTTTATAAACATAACTGTAGATTAAGATGGAATAACAAAACAATTATTGAAGAATTGGATAGTGAAACATTGTTAGTAAAAAATGCAATAAATATAAGAATTAACCATAATTGTGACGACAAAAAGATTGTAGATGTAGCATTGAAATGAGCAATAAAACATTTCAAAATAGGAAAAATATAGAACACGAAAAATATTTTTACCCTAATAACGATATCAAGGTGACATTTGAAAAACAAATTACGTTTGAAGACATAAAAATCAATCAAGTTGAAAATATTAAACTTATAAATGAATTAAAATATCATAAAAATGTATCTTATGGTTTTAATATAATTTTGTTATTAATTGTGCTAGCTACTATTGTAATAATATACTTTTATATAAACAAATGTAAGAAACAGAAAAATGAAGTAAATATAGATTTAAATGTAATTCCTAGTTCAACAGGGACTGTTGAATCTGGGGTTGGTGGAGTAACGTATTTTCCAGCTGCTGGTCCACTCAAATGACCAGCATACGTGACTTTTTAACGTTTTGTCAGTTGGCCGTTTTTCAGCGCATCGTTCCCACGCAAGCGTCAAATGCGTAGTTGACACTTTTCGTGAGAACAATGCAGCTGCAGTATTTAATAAGAACATTATTTATGTATGTATGTATGTTTAAGTTAGCTATAAGATGTTTTGAAAAATAAGGATCATGTATGTTTAAGTTAGCTATAAGATGTTTTGAAAAATAAAGATCAGTTTAAGAACAACTCACAAACTAAACGGTTTGTTTTATTGAATTAATATAACTATATCATCTATACGAGGAATCACATAGTAGTCCATTTCAACAAATCGATTCACAGTGCGTCTAAAATTAACACATAATATTACTGACCCATCGCCTTTGTTTACAATAACCACTGGACTCGCCCACTTGCTTCTCTATTCACAGGAACTAAAACACCTTGTTCGCAGAGTCTATCTAACTCATCTTCTACTTTCTTTCTCAAACCAAAAGGTACAGTATATGCTTTTGCAAAGATTGGATAGTACTCTTCTTTGAGCTCAATTTTGGCTAAATATTCATTAATGACTGAATAACTTGATTTTCAAGACTAACTTTTACAGTTTTTTAAATTTAAATCTGTGCAGACACTTTTATTCAAACTATTAAATCATTACCAAACATATCACGCCATTCAGGTAACACAACATTCAACCAATTTCTTTCTATCAATGGCTTAAACTTGTGCTCCGCATCCAAAATAACAAATTGAAATATAATATTTACAAAAATACATCCAACAATGACACTGGCGCCGATAATATCTTTTAAATTTGTATAAAATTGTTCTAATTTTAAATGTTCAAAATAGATATCATTATCAGAAATATGACATACGGAATCGCAAGCTTCCGTATCAATTTCCATATTTAACTTTGCACCCTCCAATTCAGCAATAATTTTTAACGATTTTGTAGAACTGCATGCAAAAAAAATTTTATAAATAATTGAAATCGCTATTTGTATAATCATCACTAGGCCTACTCTTACATGCTTAACCATGCGACTCATTTCTATCATGCAATTTTTCAGCCTTCTGTTTTGCCCAACAGTTTCTCTAAATGTGTCCAAGCTTTTGGCACTAGTAACATTTGATCTGCCGCGCTCTGCTTTGACTCTGACTCCAAACTTTTCTCTGCTGGTATTGTCGAAATTTCTGCTGCTGCTGTTGCTACGTTCTACCGGCGCGTACTCTCTTTTTGGTCTTGAACTTTGTGCTGACAAGTTATGGTACAATTATGTTCACGTAACGCAACGCAAGGTGGCCGTAGCAAATGTCACGTGCATTTCTGTTGTATGGGCTTTGTGTATTTTTGGTTATGCACCACGCAACGAAGCTTAGAAAAATATAGATAAAAACAGAATCTTATCTCACAAACTTAAGATAAACGTATAGCAAATAAAATGTTAAATTTAATTTTGATTTGAAATCAAAAATTTTTTGGTAAATTTGCAAATAAATATAAATTGCCGCCAATTAAAAAAATCTTACTTGTTGTAAACAAGAAAGCTGAGTTGAAGTTTTTTATGTAGATGTACGTCTGCATAATCAACACGAAATTATCTACGTGCAATCCGCCATTTGCTACGGCCACCTTGCGATGGATTACACGAACCTAATTGAACCATTATGATGTTTTAGATGATGGATTGACCAAGCTCTCATCATTTCCATGCTCTTGTTAGTCATATCCTTCGAAAGAGCAATTTGGCAAGCTTTTTCGAAGCTGTCTAGCTTACACTCGTTGAGCAACCGGTTTTGTATGTGTTCATTACTCAAGCCGCATACAAATTTTATGAACAGAGCTTTGTCCAGAAATGTTTCAAAGTCACATGTTTGCGATAACTGTTTCAACTCGACAATATAATTCGACATTGATTCGGTGGAGAGTTGAAAATATTCTTTAAATTTTTCCACTATAGTTGCAAAAATTTAGTCTTTTTCGGTTTTCCGCTAATATAGAAATTAATATTGTATATAACTCCAAACCTCCTAGACTTATCAAAAATTAAATTTGGCCGCATCTTTCGTTAGTTTATTTAACTATAGTAGATGATTGAGTCTACTTATATACAGCAAAAAATCATCACCGATATTGAACGCTTCAATTGTTCCAATTGCTGCTGTTGGAGTTTCCGTCATAATTATAATCTTAATTTTGCTTAATTATTACATTTAATTAAAAATAATGAAAGCACTTAACACTGTCTTTGACTTTATATAAATTTACATGTGAATTTTAACCGCCTCATCGTCAAATGTGATGTTTTTAAACGCAGTTCAACTTGTAGACTAAACTTTTATTCAATTAAGATTATGTACATGTCTTACTGTTATACTTTAAGTATAGATGTAAAACATAAAAGATAATTAGTGTTAAATGTTACGAATAAACGATAGATATCAATTTAGAGGACTATAAAAAAATTGTTGGTATGTTAGATTACCGTTACAAAACTTGCATTACTCTAGATGGAGAATATGTCGAAGAATAACAGTTTTTGCATTAATAAAAAGTTTTGTGTTGTCAGGCCGAATAATTTTCACCCCATGTAGTATTTATCGAATTTCATTACCAAAATTACGGTTGTAATTGTGACCACAGCCAAACGGATATTGCTAAATTGACTCAGGAGGTCAAGCTGATCAGAAATAGATACATACAGTGAATAAAAACAGTGAAACCTCCCAAAACCGGACACTGACGGTCATTTAATTTTTATTAAAAATTTTAATTTTTTTATTAAAAAACGAATAAATATAAATACAGTTTTCGTTAATTTAGCTATAAAAAAAAAATGATGCAAATTTTACAAGATTCTCTTATACAATATGTATCAAAAAATATTAAAAACCTTTACTTACTTTAGTTCAAAAAATGTATTAATAGTTGATTGCTTAAAAATGTAACGAAAAGCATAATCGAATTTAAAGTTTGGAAAAAATATATTTCTATATGAAGAAATGAAATTGAACACGGAAACTTTTACAAATTGGTTATAAAATAAATAAGAAATAGCTAAAATCTCTTCAGGGGTTGTTGGCATTGCATTTGCTAACGTATTCAGAGTAAAAGAATTGATTTTTTAGCTTATCACGTTATTGCAATAAGCCCTTCAATTCATTCAACTCAATCTTTTATGAGTTTCTTCATTAAGTTCATTTTGTCAATAAATTTACAGATACTTAAAGTGCATGCTGAAGATGGCGACAAAGGAAATCCTCGTGAAGTCAGATATGGTCTAGTGTCCGAAGGAAATCCATTCACCTCGTTCTTCGACATCAATGATACAAGTGGTAAGTCACAGTTTTAATTTTTCATCTATTTATTTCGAAAAGAAGTCATTTAAGTCACAGTCTAACAAATTAGTTGTAACCTATGAAATACAGTGTTGCCACATCTTAAAAAAAAATTCTATGAAAAATGCATGATTGCATTTAGAGTTTCTGATAAAATACTTTACTGAAAACTTAAGGGAGCTACTGACTTGAATCTGATAGTAAATAGATTTTTGTTTTGACGTAGAATTGCGTATACAGTGTGGTTTGCATGGGAGCCATTTTCACAATTTTTTTTTCAAGCACAATAAATGATTTTAGTGGACAGTTTGGCGTATACTCACAGTCTGCGATTATAACGCACAAAATTTACTCAACATGTCGAGTAAATTATCAGTATCAGTTTTCGCTTCTTTGTGTGCCTGCTGAGTGGTATGTTACATTTTATGCCTGCTCAGTGGTTTCAGAAATAAAATAAATAAAAAAAATCAATAAATTTAATAAAATAATCATCAATAAAATTTTTCAACTGTCAACCTTTCTAACTTTAAAGCTTAACACGTTGAGTAAATCCAGCGGAAAATTAAATCGCGGCCAAAACAGCTAATCAGAAACTGATCAGTCGCGTTCAGCAAGTACATACTCAACGGTTGTACAACAGTTGAATAAATTTTGTGTTTTATGAACGCAGCATATGTTCATCGAACATAGATAAAATATATGCCAAAATATCAGTTATGGTGCGTAAGAAACGAATACCTAACTTTTAATTTTGTCACTTCTTTAATGAAGTCACAAAATAGCAATATCTAAAAAGAAGAATTTTGAGATCTTAGTATACTTAAAAAAAGATCTTAAAATACTTCAGTAGCAGCTTATGTTGTTGTTATGATTAATGGTTTGGCTCGTGCCGAAATCACGAATGCTAATTAGTGTCATTTCTTGTTGTGATCCTTGTGTTTTGTAATTAATATGTATGTAAAATTTACATGTATAAAACCTCGAGTGGTCTTAATTTTTTTTTCGAAAGTAACGAATTACGGATCAGAGTTTGGTTCTTTTACAGACAGAAGTAAACTAAAATTTTCAGAAAAAAATATTGGTATTTAAACTGTCGCTTGAGACCTTTAAGTTGAATATCTGATTTATATGTGCAAAAAGTACGTTTTTTTCGTTTGTTAGGCCTAAGCTCACTGCTACAAGACAGTACCAAAACAGTTTTCTACACGTCAGCTCAAATGCATGTGCGCTTACTGTGTTTCACTACACTACATCATTTGGCGGCAAACAGCAAGAAACAAAGAAAGAAAGAAAGAAAGAAAGAAAGAAAGAAAGAAAGAAAGAAAGAAAGAAAGAAAGAAAGAAAGAAAAGCAAACATAAAAGGCCACACACTTCATTATTGTTACAGTTTGACAGCAACAGCAACAATGCAGTACGCTTTCTCGACCCAAGTTAACTTGTCATTAAATTTGAATCTGAACTTGAATCTCTTGAAAAATTAAATTTTTAATAGTAAAAATAAACAAGTCAACTTAAAATCGTAATTTTTGACACACAAATTAAAGAAAATCGTCACGTCATAATTGGTGCTAAAAATCGTCAAAATGAAGATAAATAGTCAATGTTCACAACACTGCTGCAATTATTCTTGTTTTAGACTAAAATTTAGAGTCATTGGTTGACTAACACAAGAAAGAGTATTAATTGATTTAAGTCAAAGAAAAGCTTCCACACATATCCACTGATACTCCTTCACGCAGGGCACACATAGCAAGTGGGCGAAAAAAGAATAAGTTATCTGTTAATATGAAAGAGTGTAGTGCTCAGTTTTTTTAACTAAGTTAACTTTTGTTGTTTGGTATACCATATTGATTGTTTGTTATACCATAATGACTCACAACACCAAAAGTTCAGTATAATAATAATAAGTCCTTAAAGTCATTTTTAGTTCAGCTTGAAAAAAATTAATAAAGCAAGAAATGTTTAGTAACAGGTGTCAAAACAAAGAATAACGTTTTTACAAAAAGCATAGGGCATAAGATAAAATAAAACTCAAGTAATTCATTTTCTCACGCGAAAAAGTAAAAAAAAAACATCTAAAAGCAGGGATCGTAATTATTATAAGCGATATCCAAAAACTCAAAGATTAATTATTAGATTTTTATTTTATTGCTCACCAATAAAAATTATGTTACGATTTTTATTTTTTGTTCAAAAAGTTTTTTTTTCAATTTTATTTTTCTGTCAAGATTTTTGAGTTTTATTATTTTGCTCAAGGGGGGTTTCAAAATATTGTTAAGGTCAGAATTTATTTGTATTATTAGAATCGATTAATCAGTGTAAAGGTAAAAAAATCTGGTTGATTTTATCCCATTCCAATCCACAGAAATTGAAATTTTTTATTTCATGTAATTATTGTTTGTTACCGATTTTATTATTGACTAACTTAATTTTATATTTAGTTTTATGCACTTAAATCCAGCTGTATTCCTTTTTCAAGTAAGCTGAAAACTGTTCAATATCCAAAAAACATTTGAGCTTCCAGAAGGCAGGTTTCAAATATCGGAGCATGGACTCTGACAATGTTCGATAAGTTGCTTTTGACGTGCTTCTGATGAGCCTCGATAAGTTGCTACTGACATCGTTCGATAAGTTGTTTCTGACGTGCTTCCGCAAAGGAGCAATATGGAGGTCTTTTACTATAGCCTGGAATATGAGTAAGTCCGCCAAAACACCTTCCAGAAAGGAAGGAGGCGTTGCTGTCAAGGAGGGAGGAGAAATGCCCTCGCTAAAGCCTTCTGGAAACTGAAATGTTTGTTGGGTAGTTAGTTTTAGTTTTTATTATACATACTAGTATAAAAGCCTGTCCTACGGCAGGTCCTCCGCACACTTCCTTTTTGCAGCCTTTTCCCGAAAGCACTTTTTCTCTTTTTAAAGCTTGATTTTTGTACAACTGATTTTTGCAAAATACAAATTTACCACATTAAATAACACTTTACGTATTGAAGCAGTGTTGAAAAATTAGTTCAAGTGTAAAAGTGCAAAAAGTCAAGTTTGGTAACAATTATATTCATACACAACTTTACAACCTGGCCTTGCAACCTTCATATGCATAGCAACTCAATTGTCGTTTTGCAGCTGGTAAAGTTATATTATTGGTATAATCGTCTCAAATCGACTAAAAACAATTTCATTAAATTCGTCATAACCTTCTTATACAGAATTAAAAAAAGAGGTAGTTAGATCAAAATCGTACTATTGTAAAAACCCAACATTGTCGCTGATAAGTATCAAATATATTTTTAGTGTATACTTTCAGGCTAAATATTTTTAAGAACAGTGTGCCTTGTAAAGTTAATTTACTGTCAAAAAATAATACAACTTGAGAAATACTGTGTGATACTGCACTAAGATGTGCATACTTTCAGGCTAACAGTTAGAGAGATATTGGACACGGAGCAGCGTGCTTGCCTTTTATATAATAAGATAATATTACGAGAGGGTCAAACCCCATTAACCTCCTCGTCGTCAAAATAGTAACAGCACAAGAATTTTTGCTTTGCTTTCGTATTTTTCAGCAAAATAAAAAAAATTGTTTTCAAATACTTACTCAACAAGCTGAAAGCAACCATGCAAAAGCAAAGCGCAAGTACGAAAAACAAATTAGAGATCATTTTGCTTTAGCTAACTGCGCAGAAAATTCTGCTTACGAAGTTAGCATAACACAGTACAACACATGATTTGCCAACTCAATTCTGAGAACTGTATGTGAAATAAAACCCAAAAAGAAGAATTTCTCCATCATTCGTTTTGTCTTCTTACCTGCCAAAATATTTTGAATATCGATTTGAAGTTAGTACTATCGTATAGGGGAATTTATCACGTTTTAGGCCCTGTTGTTTGACATATCTCGACAACCACTAGCCCGATTTAGTTGAAATAAATTTTAAAAAATTAAGAATTGCAATTCCCCTAATCTGTTCATATATTGTTTTCCTATAAAAGCAACAGTCCCCAAGTTAAAAATAAGCGCATGAAGAAAAAAAATATTTTTTTTTAAATTCATAAAAAATACAAAACGGAAATAAGTTTCAAGTCTAGTTACTTTTTCGCAAAGTCACATAACCTATGAGCAAAATGAGACAAAGATCATGAAATTCGATGCACGCGTTTCGCTTTTATTCGCAATTGAATAAAGGTATGAATTTCAAAAATCAGTTATAACCACCACCCTTAAAATAAAAATTAAAAAATTATAATGCAAAAAAAAAACTTTATTTATAAAAACTTATTGAAAATAAAATAATATGCAATTAATACGCAATTATAATATGCATAAAAAAAATTTAGAACATTTTTTCAATTATTGGCAATATCCATCCTTGTAGAAGTTGACGCTTGTGGTTCTGATGATCTTGTTTTCTTCGTAGGTTGTTCATATTCATGGTCTGAGTCTGTATCGTCATCCGAGATACACATACTATTCAAGGGCGTGTTTCTTTCACTGTGTCCACCAATTTCAATGTCTTCATCTTCGGTGCTTTCTTCAAACTGCATAATTGTGGAACTCCACCAACAAACCTCCGCATGCAACGCATCCAATTTTTTGCTTTTGAACCGCTTTTCAATTGGCATGGTCACCTAATGGAACCTCTCTCCTTGTTCGTCTGATTCCTGAGGTGATTGTGCCAAAAAGGTATCGAGGTGGTGGTGCAAGAAATGCAATTTCAGCGTCATGGATGCACCGATTTTTTCAAAATAATACAGCAACCTGTCCACTCGTTGCAGTATCTCTTCTCGCTGGACACGGTTCTTTCCTAGAACGCCTTCTATTACTTCTTTCAATGCGTTCCATCCATGTTGGTGGTCGTGATGCTCTGAAAGCAAATTTGTGAAAGAATCACTTTTGATCAATTTCCGAATATCAGGTCCATCGAGAATACCTGTTTGAAAAACATAAGAAAAACGAACAAATTATTGGTACTGCGAATGTATAGAAATCAACAAATTTAAATATGACAATATTTAAATACAGAGTACGATACGTACCGTTTTTAATTTTCTCATCACTGAGTTTCGGAAAGATGGATTTCAAACAGTCAAAGGCGCCGTAAACTTTTTTGACCACCACTTCAACGAATTTCCCAGCTATTCCCAGTTTCATGTGGAGCGGTGGCAACAAAATATCATCCATGTCCTTTATCATAGGTTCATTGCGTAAATTTAATTGTTTGTTGAGCTCGGGAGTTCTTCCTTTCCAATCTTTACATTGATATTGATTTCCTTTGTGTCGTAAATCCCAATTACAAAGGAAGCAGAAGTATTTTGGATATCCGCCCTTTTCTATAATCCTTTGTAGTATGTTGACCACCTTCAGATCGCAACAAATGTTCCATTTGTGTTCATCGTATTTGATTTTATTCAAAATTTCGCCCAATGCTTCATAAGTTTCCTTCATAGTTGTGCTGAATCCCAATGGAATGGATGGTTTTTTATTTTTTTTTGTGCAGCAGCACAGCCTTCAAACTGGTAACTGAACCATAGATGAATAAACGCCAGTCGCCAGCGATATAAACCATTCCCAATTTTTCCACTAAGCCTAGTATATCATGGCAGTACGTGAACGTATTTGCTTCGTCAACAGAATAAAATTTCTGAAAATCAGCTTGGCGTTGTCGGTATGATGTTGCGCTGACATTTTGCTATGTGAGTTCTCTGCGCTTCAAAAATGATGTCAACCATTCCGAGTTTTGTTGTGATAGTCCCATCTTAGCCACAATGTAATCCATTTCGATTTGTGTTACCGGTTCTGGTCCATTATTTTCAATATCGGGTGTCCAATCAGCATCATCCAAATTGGTCGGATTGGTGAAAACGGTTTCGGCTAGCAGGGACACAGTATCCGCACTCGGAGGTTTAGGTGCATCGGTATCAGCAGGGCGTTGCACTGGAAGTGTGGCAGTAAATGCAGCAGTGTATACTTTTGCTTTCAATTGTTTTCTGTTTAATCCAGGACGAAAATTTAGGTTTTCCACCCAAATTGCTGGCTTCATAAAAGACAACTTTCTACTTTTTCAGTGCATCCATTTTAGAAGGGTAGTACAACAACTGTTGCACACTGTGTTCGGCGTAAAATTTGCACCACTTTAATCTGCTTCATCGAAATAATTACAATACGCGGTTTTGAATTGCTCAGTAAACAAATATTTTCAATCTTTTTTCTGTATTTTTCGGACGATATGACCACAAACGTAACAAAATTCATCCAAATTTGGGCACTTGTTGTTTTCCATATTGATATATTTTATGTTTTGTTGTTATTCACTTTTAAAAAACTGGAGAAAATCACTTTCACTGTTCGCGTTCGTCGGCACTGCCTGAATGGCAAAAATCGATCAATGCACACCTATAAATACTACGTATTTTTCAATATTTTACTGCCCGGTACTTACAAATGGGCGCATATTTTAAGGGTGGCTGGCTATTAGACCTCGCCTCACTTATATGGAAAATTTTTTTTTCGAGTTTTGCATTTGGGGATTGGTTAAATATGCGATTTGATGTAAAAATTCATGTGGCAAATTTTCAAGTCGATCAGAGTATGCCAACCTGTGCCAAGTGAAATCTTCCAACTTAAAAGTGTTCCATTCCCGTGAAAAACGTTCAAATATACCAACTTCTGGACCACTAGATTTTCCAAAATATACCTCAAAAACAGCTCGCAGTAAGATTTCTGCAATATGATGCCTGCACGGTAACCACATCAAACTCCGATCTAATTTTTTCTCCAGCAACATTGCTGCCCCATTATGTTGACCAGTGTTGGTAGCAGTTGTGTCAAAGCACACCATTTCTAATGAATTTTTCATGTTCATTTTCGTTAAATAATCATATATTGATTGTGCGATTGCTGCTCCAGATCCAACTTCAATAATTGGAATGGTAATTAACTTTTCAATTTTTTCTGCAGTTAAAAAAATAGCTAGGCGGTCAACTTTTTCTTTTCCAGCCATTGCAGGAAGTAGTTTACCATCCCAATGTAGAACGAATGTGTCAGGAATCTGAAAAATGTTAGTTCTGTGAAATATTAATAACAGTTTTAAAATAAATTGTATTACCTTGAAATTCTCAATAATTTCTTTGCCATGACGTTGACGATATTCTTTGCGTTGTCTTCTCAAACTTGTAGAATTAAGAACCAAATCGTCAATATTGTGACCTAAAGCTTTCGCTGTCGCAGAAATAAAATGGATTGCGAGTGGAGTCGACATATTACCAGCATCCATGCATGCCAACATTCTGTCATCTATGAATTTTTTCTTAACACGATTCTCTGTCGGGTTAATGTTTTTTGGCTCAATTGTCGGCGAATCTGCAGACTTTTCAGATTCACATTCACTTTCATCACTTGCATCAAATTGTACAGTCAAGACTAAAGTAAAAATTATTGAACAAAATAAGTTGAAAGAAAAAAATATCTCATGCTGACTTTAATATAACCTTCAGAGCTTTCAATTCTTTGATGCTTTTCTTTGCGTCGATTTTCCTTTTCTTCTCTTTCCGCCTTACGCTTTTCTTTATTTGTTAGGTTTTGATCTATTGAAGTCATTATGCCAACACGACCTTGTTCCCTTTGTTTAATTAAGAAATCTCTATCCTCCTGAATAGAAATTATTTCTAAGGCATCAACATGTGCAATGCACGTATATGTCAGCAGATCTAAGATTTAGAGATTTATTTAGCGCCATAATAAAAATTCTGTACTGATTGTACTATTTTTAATTCTTTTAATAAACAACTTTTCACAACCGCACTCAATTTTGCAATGGAAAAATACTAAATTAAAAATATAAAAGCTAAACGAAATTGGTGGCAGAATGTCACAATGTACTATACCGTTAGTTTTCTTAGAATATAAGCACGTGGAATTTAACTTCGTTGTGTTGTGTTGTGTTGTGACTCACTCAACTTGTGAGAGTTGTTTTACATGTAGATAAGACTGGGATAAATTTAGTGCTTCGTAGATATGCATGCTTTGTTAAAGAGTTCTATTTGAGTGTTTAATGAGTGCACTATTTGAAAAAAACAAATAAAAACGAGTACAGTTGATTTAGTTTTCTTGTGTTAGTTGCAAATATTTCTTTCATGCGTGAAGAGTATTTATGGAAAATAAAAAATTGAAGGAAAAACATAAAAAGAAAAAATTTTGTTAAAAAAAATTCCTAACTTGTAATATCAATGAAAAAACGATTGTTTTCTATATATTTTGAACTTTGACCTCATTGTGGCACGGGTTGGCACACTCTGATCGACTTCAAATTTTACCACATGAATCTTGACATCAAAAATCATATTTACAATAACTCAAACGCAAAATAAAAAAAATTAAGTCAATTGCATTTTTTTTAAATAAAAAAGTAGATAACAGTCAAAAAACGAGTGTTTTTTCTATATTTGAACTTTGACCTCAACTTGGCACAGGTTGGCATACTCTGATCGACTTGAAAATTTGCCACATGAATTTTTACATCAAATCGCATATTTAAACAATCCCCAAATGCAAAATTCGAAAAAAAAAATTTGAGGCGAGGTCTACTGGCTATATACCTGATTCAGCACTTGTACGTTTCAAATTGTGCAAAACTTTCGAAATAATCAGCACCCTTAAATGTGGGTTTATTTATTATTTTGTTTATTCCTTTTTTTTTTTAATTCTCAGAATCATAAAAAAGGTGTCAATGTTTTCTCCAAATATTGTTGTGCATAAAACGTGAAAAATTCCCCTATACGATAGTTACTAACTTCAAATCGATATTAAAAATATTTTGGCAGGTAAGAAGACAAAACGAATGATGCAGAAATTCTTCTTTTTGGGTCTAATTTCATATACAGTTCTCAGAATTGAGTTGGCAATCAATGAACTGAAAAATGTTGTACTGTGTAATGAAATGCTTCGAAACGAATTGCAGCAATTGCTGTTGTTTTCGTTTTCTTTGCTTTGACTTTACTTTTTTGTCGATGTAGTTCTTGTAGTCCGTTCCGTGGAATAAAAGGGTATTCTGTGGGGGCTTAGCTGTACGCCACAGGACGGGTCACAGGCTGCGGATAGTGGACGGCCTCCAGATATGAAGGTTAGCGGCGAATTAATTTAACAAGTAAGCGGTCCCGGATAATACAGCGGGTTACCAGCGAGGGAGTGGTAGGGCGCAGCGGCGGACAAGCGCTACGGCTGGAACGAAAAACCCACACAGCCCGATAACCTGGCACTGTCAAAGCGAGTCGGTGTCGCCTAAAAAAAGCACCTTTTGTCCAAAACTCCCTAGTCGTTCTCTTGACGCTTAACTTGAGCGGTCGTTCCGTGGACCTTAAATATGGAATGTGCGCAAGGTTTGGGTCCCGCCACATTATGTCTGCCCAGTGAAAACCAGACCAGCCTTGGATAGGAAACCCAATTACGTTGACAACCACCGCAAATGAAAAATGGACAATGATTTACGGATATGCACCTGGAATGTCTGGACCCTTTACAGGAAAGGTGCCACTATCCAACTGGCAGAAACCCTTTAAACAATAAAAACTGACATCACCGTCATCCAGGAAATGCGATGGAAAGGGCAAGGCTGTTTTAAATGAACAGATTGCGATATCTACTACAGCTGCTATATAGAGAAGCGCGAATTCGGATGTGGATTCGTCGTAAGCCGGAAACTACGCCACCTTGTCTCCCGGTTCATACCCGTGAACGAAAGACTGCCTACGATGTGCATTAAGCCAAAAATTTTCTATATTAACCTAATTTGCGCGCACGCCCCGACGGAGGAAAAGAACGACGCCGTTAAGGACGCTTTAAGGATGACGTGAAAATAGTCCTCTTTGGAAGGCATCTCTGGCTCCACTGTCGGTCAGTTCAGTCGTCATGAGACCTCCACGAATAACAGTCTAAGACTGATCGACCTCGCCTCGGCTCGAAATATGATGGTTAGTGGCACCAAATCTTAACACCTCGACATCCACAAAACCCCCTGGCTGTCCCCGGATCAAAAAACGCGAAGCCAAGATCCGCATGCGATTGTGCAATGCGAAGAACATACGCATAGGAATGCAACGAAAGCTAGCTGTCGCTAAGCTGTAGGAAGTCTTTGGTTTCCGGCATTTGCAGCCAATGGTATGATAAGGAGTGTCGCATAGCGACAGCAGTAAAAAATGCCGCATACAGAAAAACGCTCCATTCAGCTGTAACGCGAGCCGTGCGAGTAAGCTACCAAAAAAGGACAAAGGAAGAGAGACGCCTTTTCAGACGCAAAAAAAGAGAGTAGGAAAAGCGCGATCGTGAGGAACTAGAGGTGTACCAGGGCAAGAAGTATGCACGAAATTTTATCAAGAGGTTAAGCGTCTAACCCAAGATTTCAAGCCCGTAGCATTTACTTGTAGAGATGAAAATGGAGATCTGGTTACGGATATGCAGTGTGTACTGAGATTGTGGAGATAGTACTTCTCCAATCTTCTTACTGGTGACGATTCCACCAATTCCGCCCACAGTGTAGCGCCAACAATCAACGATGACGGATTGGCAGTACCACCACCTAGCCATGAAGAGGTTCGAGTTGCTATCCAGCTGCTCAAAAACAATAAAGCAGCGGGTGATGGCCTGCCAGCTGAACTGCTTAAAACTAATGGCGATGAATTGATAAGGTACATGCCTTACCGATAAATTGATCAATTCATCGTTACCGTTATCGATTCATCGCCACCTTATCAGCTCATCAGCAAAATATGGCTACAGGAAAGCATGCCCGATGATTGAAATCTCAGCGTACTTTGCCCCTTTACTTAAGAAAGGAGACCCAACAATCTGCGCCAACTATAGAGGCACCAGTCTTATATCCATCGCATAAAAGGTTTTCTCAAGCGTACTGTGTGAAAGATTAAAGCCGATTACAAAAACACTGATTGGACTTTATCAGTATGGCTTTCGACCTGGAAAACCCACAATAGACCATATTTTCACACCACGACAAATCCTGGAAAAAAACTTACGAAAACCAAATTGACACCTATCATCTCTTTGTCGATTATAAAGCCCGAGAAGAGATTGCCTGTACGCAACAATGTCTGAGTTCAGTATACCTACAAAGTTGGTAAGACTTTGCATTATGACTTTGAGCAAAACATGCAGCTTTGTCAAGGAAGGAACTGACTTCTCCGAAACCTTCAACACCGAAAGAGGTTTTAGACAAGACGATCCGTTATCTTGTGATCTCTTCAACATCATCATGGAGGGGATCATACGAAAGGACAATGTGCATCGCAATTACACCATTTTCTACAAAAGTGTCCAGCTCCTTGCGTACGCGGATGATAGTAATATTGTCGGCAGAACCAAGAGAGATATTACCGCTTCTTTCACCGCTATCGAAAAGGAATCAGCCAAAAAGGGTTTGACAATACACGAGGGCAAAACAAAATATATGCTGTCTACAAGCAGGGCAGCGAGGCGTTCTAGACTCCCACGTTTCTTCTGGCAGCTATAACTTTCAAGTAGTCAAGGAGTTTATATACCTTGGCACCGCCATAAACAACAACTATGATGTCAGCCTGGAGATAAAGCAAAGAATAACAATTGCTAATAAGTGCTACTACGGGGTCAGTAAACAACTAAGTTCCAGAACCCTCTCTCAAATAAACATTTCAGCTTCCATTTTTCCCTCCAATACAGAGAGGGCATTTCTCCCTATTTTTTAGCAACGCGAAGCTGTCTGGAAGGTATTTTTGCGCACTTATGCCGGTTTCATGCTATCGGAACAGGTCTCTGTATTGCTTCTTCGTAAAATATAATTACATATATATGTATATATTCACATATCATCCGATAATAATACATCGATATAATTTGTTTCACAAATCGATGCATTCGATTGTGAATCTTCCCCTACCATTTCACCAACAAAAATAAAAAAACAACAAAAATAGAAATCATAGTATTTTATATATATTTTATTAATTTTTTATTTAATTTATTAGCACATTTATTTAACGTATGCACGCGATGACTATTCACTATAATATAACAAAAAATTGCGGCGCTGATTTTAACAGCGTAGTCCCTCGATAATATTTGTTTTTGCAAGCAGACGCTGTCTTACTCCATTTATGCGTCATACAGCCTCTACAACACTTGCTGTTACAAGCGAGTTATGTGTTTCACAAAAATAGCTTCGATAACACTTGTTGTCACAACCTTAAATTGGTTAGCCAGATAACCTCGATAAAGTGCTTCGCAAAGGTTTCCTCGAAGCAACTAAGTTCACTGCACGGAAATGTGTAATCCTCGATAAAATGCTTCGCAGGGACTTCATCGAAACAACCGAAATGAGTTGATACTCCGATATTTGAAACCTGCATTCACAAGGGCCATGGAAGCCTTATCGAAGAATAAAGTGTTTAATCTCCATGCACAAGTGCACTAGAAGCGATATGGTTAAACCTCTTTAAATTTAAAAATTTAGCCTTCTGGAAGCTCAAATTTTTGCTGGGTGTTCTTTTCTATGGCGCTGAAGCATGGGTAGTTTCGCAAACTAACGCAGTTGCTCTGTAGGTGTTCGAAAGACCAGTTCTTCACAAAATAGTCTGTCCTGTTCGAGTCGGCGATGACTATGGAACTGCATGAGCTCTACGAAAACATTGTCTTAGTTCAGGAATACGCTGTCTGGGTCATGTCCATCGTATGGACGACGAGGCTCCAGCGAAAAAGGTGCTCTAGGCGAGGGTCGTTGTTCGACGACTAAGAGGGAGACCACGCCTCCAATGGATGGACCAGACTGAGGAAGCCCTAACCGTACTGGGTGTATCTGATTGGAGAAGGCGCGAGCAAAGCAGCGGCGTCTGGCGAGAGCTGATGTGGTCAGCTGAAACCCGAACACGGGTTGTTATGCCCAGCTAAGTAAGTAAGTTAGTTCTTGTAGTCAAAAATCTAAAATGTTTTCTCTGCTTGATGGACAAGCAGTAAGATCATAGCTGTCGTCAGTCAGTTCTCTCATTGTAATAATGAAGCACGAAAACAAACCACAGCTCTCTCTTTTTTCTGCAAGGACTAGAGCAACAGAAAAGTAAAGTCAAAGCAAAGAAAACGAAAAAAACAGCTAACTGCTGGCTGTAACTGCAATTAGTTTCGAAGCATTTCATTCGGCTAATTTCTTAAGCAGAACCTTCTGCACAGTTAGCTGATACAACATGATCTTTTATTTTTTTCGCATTTGCTTGAGGTGGTCGCAAGTTTGACAGTTTCCTACCAAATCTGTCAAAATAATACACAGAAAAACTTCGAAAATGTTCATATATTTTGTATGAAAATTATAGTTTAACCGTACAAATGTCAAAAGTAACCAAAGTAGGAAGCTGGTCGATGCCACTTTGTTATTTTTTCCCAGTCTGCACCTTCCCATGGCACTACATTAAGGTAGTCGCATGTTTGACAAGCCTCAAAACTATAATTTTCATACAAAATGCATTAACATTTTCGATGTTTTTCTTTGTATTTTTTTGGCGGATTTGGTAGGAAACTGTCAAACTAGCGACCACCTTATTTATGGTGGTCGCAATCAACAAGGCGAAAAGATGGACGTTTATGATCTCAATATTTTATCAATTCCCATTGAAATCCAGTACTTGCTGTTGTCAAATAATACGGAATAGTTTGATAACGGCAAGTACAGTAGAGCAATCTGTTTAACCTTGTTAATTGCATAATGACTTTGGTGTTGTGCCCTGCAGTTTCCGTCATTATAAATGAGCGCGTGTCTATGCTTCTGAGAATTAAGAACTATGTTGCTTGATCTTTAATTCGACGCGGGGTTTAAAGGGGTTTTACCCTCCCGAAATATTATATAATAATAAAAACTTAATCTAACTATAAAACAGTTTTCAGCTTACTTAAATAATGAGTACAGCTGGATTCAAGTACATTAAACTTAATAGTAAATTAAGATAGTCAATACTAAAATCGCTACCAAACAGTGATAACATGAAATAAACACTTTAAATTTCAAGGATTGGAATGGGATAATATCAACCAGATTTTACCTTAACACTGATTAATAGGTCCTAACAATACGAATAAATTCTGACCTTAACGATATTTTGAAACCCCCCCAAAAACACTTTTTACATACCCACACAAGGCACACATACCCACACAAGACTCACTTGGCACACTCAATGCTAGCATGCGCCAGCAACAACAAAGCTCTGTGGTGTTTTGAGTTTTATGTTTGAAGAAAAATAAATAAAACTCGACATAAATAAATAAGACAGCATACAATAAAAATTGAGAAATAATTTTTATTCTTGAGCAAAATAATAAAACTCAAAAATAAGTTTTATTCTTGAACAGAAAAATAAAAAACTAACTTTCATTTTTGATAAAAAATATAAATATCAGTATACACTCGCAGAGAAAAAGCATAGTTGCAACAACCACGTTTTAAGAGGATAATAGTATGATTCGGATTATGATTGTTGCTATCATGTTCTTAAACATAATATTTTCTATGATCATAATAAAATGATTACAACAACTATATTTAGAAAAAGAACTTTTTGTAGGAACCAAAATATTATTGAAACAATCATTATTCTCTTATTGGGTCGAAAATAGAATTGATTGCAACAACTATATTATGAACTTATTTTTAGAATCCAGAATATTATTGAAACAATAATTTATTTTTTTTATTTTCATGCACTCCATTTTCCAGAGCTATTAATTAAGATATATCCAGAGGTTTGCGATTGTCTTGGACTGAACAGAAATATTAATTCAATTGGATAAAATTTTCTGTCCGAGCTGGGGTTTGAACCGCGGCTTTGGCGCTTACGAGCTACGCACACTACCAGTAGGCCACAGCCGCTACTACTGCTCGCCTGAGTGCATTGTCAGTGCATTGTCACAAAACTAGCAATATTTGTGATACACAAAATATGGTTAGAATTGCGAAATATGTTTACGGTAAAAAGAAATATGTTTACTACAATTAAAGTCTAAAATGTCACTTTTTTGCGTGCTGTTTTTAGGATAAGGCGATTTAAAACAAATCACAATAATTGAACAGTTGACAAACGAAACGGCACATAGCCAGGAATCGATAAAACTTATTAGGGGTATTCACGGGTGGTTGCGAATTGCAAGAGTGTGAAAATGCAAGATAATTTGCGCACTAACGCGTGAACATCAAAATTGCAACTTAATTATGCAATAAAATTAAATGTCGAATGAACAGTAAATATATTGCCACCTTATGTTCTACTTCGTTTGCCAACAATCAAAGAATAGTTCAGACAAACATTAAAAATTGTAATATGTTTGTCTCTATAATAATATTCACATTTATCATGATGGACAGAACTACAACATTTTTGTAGCAACTAATAGTTGAGGCAAGCATAGTATGTTGACGCTTCAATTATGTTAAGATTTCAAATAAAATGTTATTTTTGGTACCACCATTAGTAAATAATGACTTTATTAAGACAAAAATTTGTGTTTGCAGAAATAGTACAATGATTTTAGTTAAAAAAATTATTATTGCAGTAATCATATCTCAACCATGTCTTTTCTCTGCGTGCAATAATTAAATTAAATTTTTATTGGCAAAGCACACAAAATAAAAATCATTTCTTATTTCGATAGTATATGCATTAAGCAGCATATATTAGCATATAGTAGTCGAAAATGTGCCTTGACATTTGGAACATGTTGATTTTTTTTTGTTTTAGTTTTTGGAAATAATCCTTATTTTCTGCCTCTGGCTAAAAGCATCAGCAAAGCAAAATAGTCTTAAGCGGGGTACACAGCGATCTTGAGAGATACTCAAAAATTCAACCACAAAAATTTCTGTGGTTGACTGTTGAATGACGAAAGGACACACACGCGAACCTGCTTAAAAAGAGAGAATATGAGCATGAGTGTCATTCATGATCGCTAATGTGTACCCCGCATTAGAGCTGTGGAACCATTTGACTAACTTGTTAGGCACAAAGCTAAATTTTTGTATATGCGTAATTTAGTATTAGTACAATAAGAAAACCATGACCTGGCAGGGACGGCGGATTACTGTTTCGCCCTTTTTTCCGATGAAAGTGTAAAAAATGGCCCAGAATAACTTTTTTGTTTTAATTTTAGTTTGTTTAAATTTTAGTTTAAATTTAGTTTGTACATTAGATAACCTAAAAAAGCAAAGATTTTTTCCGCTCCACCAGCATTTTCTAACAGAATGGGGTTAAAAAATAAGATCTGCATCAAAAGAATGGTATCGTTAGTGGAAAAAAGCCACCCGGTATTTATTTAAAACATCAAAAACGGGCTTAAAGTTGTTAGAAAAAAGATTAAACAATTTCTGAACAATAATTTTTTTAAAAAGATGTAGATATTTTAAATTTTGTTTTTTTCGACAGACAATTACACAAGTAAGACGGCCGTGTAGTTATTTTTTATGTAGGTGTGTTATTTACTGGTGTTTATATCAAACTCAATTTTTTACTTAACTTTTATGTTCTATTTTTGTTCAAAAAATTCCTAAAAATAATAGAAAAATCTACGAGGTAGTAAAATTACATCATCGTGCAGGAAATTTAACGACATTTAAGAAATTTACTATTTTGCATTATTTGTTATGGGTTTCAAAAAAATTATTTTTATTTTTGTTTCGTTCAATGTTAATCTTTCAAATTTAAACAAAGTTCTTGTTCTACTCACGTTAATCATTGGTAATGATCCATTCATATGTTAGAGCATTTGGGCTTTGTTTCAATTTAATTCAACTCATTGAACGAGGCGTAATAAAAAATTAAATGTTTTGGTTTCTTTCAAGGTGGATTTAAATTAGGTGGACTCCAGTCTGGGCTTTTGCTGCCACTTGACTAATAAACCAAAATTTCAAATGCCGCATATAATAAAATTACTCAACAATAGAAAAAGAAATCCAATTTGTATGGAGCAAAAGAAATTAAAATACTAACATATCACCAACCGTTAACTTTCGCGCATAGCAACAGAAATAACAACGTCAAGCTAAAAAGATGGAAATCGCGTATAGAAGAATTTAATTATCAAATAATTTACCAGCCAGGAAAAACAAATATTGTCGCAGACGCCCTATCAGGACTGCCAACAGAAGTAAACACCCTGACAAAATCTGATGAAAATTTGCAACACAGTGCTGAAGAAGACAGTACCGACTATATCCCTCACTGCGAAGCCCCCTTAAAGGTTTTTAAGAACCAGGTTATAATTTCCAAAGGAAAAGACTCAATCATTCATGAGTCACCACATCCGGGGAACCGTAGGCACTGCGTCACGCTAAGAAAACTTGATTACGAAAATCTAACAAATGTTTTAAAAAATAACCTTATTCCAAATTTATTAAAAGGGTACAAGAAATCTATAAGAAAAATTTTTCTAAATTTCATATTAGAATCACCCAAAGGGTCGTAACAGACGTCTCGAACGATGATGATAAATTTAAAATAATTCAACAATAACATAAAAGGGCTCACAGGAATGGTAGGGACAATAAAGAGCAGATATTAGAAAAGTATTATTTTTTTAAAATAACTAAATTAATCAAGGATTATACTAAATTATGCGAAGTATGTCACTGCAATAAATATGATCGACTTCCCCCTAAGCCCGAAATTTAAGCTACACCTATCAGATCGTATCAGGGTTGCCAACTCTTGGAAGCTCCCCGCCCGGAGCTTTTCTAGCATAATTTTTTTTTTCATTTTCTCAAATTAATTATTTTTTATACTTGTTTTAGAATAAAAATTTAATTTTTTACACGTAAATATAATAAACAATCTTATAATTTATTGTTTTAACAAAAAGTGCATAACAATTTGTATATTTAAAAAAAAAAAGACTAAATCTGAGTCAATATAACACATTTTAAAAATTATATTTGAGTTGCGATTTTGAGCTTTTAACAAGTTCTTGCTAATCCGAGTGTTGTCAATCAAAAAATTTATTCGTTCTTTATTTATTTATTCTTTTACCAAACAAGTGGGAAATCAACTTGAATCGTCAAAACTAAAAGTGGTACGCGATTTTTGAATATGGCAAAGATGTTTGTTATAAGTTGATAAAAAATTGTTTTTCATACTTCTATCCCCCCACCCCCTTTTTTACCCTTATTGTTACGTTTATCGAAAATAATTCATTTTAAGCATAGCTGTATTCTGCAAACCATTGTGAAATGTAATATTATGTGTTGGCAAAAAATCATCCCTATTAAAAAACTTATAAGATCTTCCAACAAAAAAATTACCCTAGATCCACCATATCCAAACTATAGTCTCCCAAAATGCAAAATTAATTCAAACTATTGAGATATAGACAATAAGGCGTATCGAATTTAGATTTCTTTCTCGAATTTCACATTCTAAGAGGTCTCAAAAGTTGCATAGGGTTGTCAAGATCTCCCAAAAAAATTTTAGGAAAAAAACAACATGTCTCCCTCTACCGCAAGAACAAAGTTGTTTTTTGAGAAAAACCGGTTAAAATATAGACCTCAATATGCTTAGATTTTTGTAAGAAAAGTAAAAGTCTTAAAGTCTAAAAGTTAAAGTAAATACAAACTTTCACTAACAATATCTTGCCAAATACGATGCCACTCTCGTTTTTCACCCACAGTCTCCTGTGAGAAGGATATTCGAATATAAAGGTACACTCGAGATAGCACAATTATTTTGATTGTTATCTAATTTTCTAAATTTTTGTTGTATTGCTTATAGTGTCAACGTTTTCCTTAAATTTGGCGAATTAATAATATGCATATTTTTCGCATATGTATTTTCTTGTTTTTGAGAAATGTATACTTGATCGCAATTATTTAACTTTTCCAAAAATATTAATATAAGGTGTGATATCTCGGGCATCAGAAGTGGTACCGAAAATAATTTTCTCAATTTGGATTTTTCAAATGTTTTTCAAAGAAACCCTGTCTTAAAATATTTATTTAAAACACCAGGAAAAGGCCAAAAATATTTTTTCTATTTTTATATCTAAATAAAAATATTTCCTTGCATGAAATTTAACTTTATGTTCATATCTCCTTTATGGTAATTATTTCTTTAAACCACTTCTTAAAAACAATAAGTCAATTGAGACCCATCGAATGGCTAATTCAGAAGCTCGAAATTTTAGTATAACATATTTGTCAATGCTGAGGTGTTTTGAGGAAATAATAAATTTCATGCTAGAAAGTAACATTTTTTTCAAGTTATCGAAATAGAAAAAAGGTGGTCTTTATCCCGGTGTTTTTAATAGATACTCTTGGAAAGGGTGTTTTTAAGAAATATTTGAAGAATCAAAATTGAGAAAATTACCTTCGGTACCACTTCTGGTGCTCGATATATAACACCTTATATTCATGTTTTCGGAAAAGTTGAAAAATTGCAGTAAAGCATACATTTCTCAGAAACAAGAAAATGCATATGCAAAAATATGCAAATTATTAATTCGCCAAATTTAAGGAAAACGTAAACACTTTAATCAATACCACCAAAATTTAGACAATCAGACAACAATCAAAAGTTCTGAGCTATCTCGGGAGTACCTTTAGATTCGAATATCCTTCACACCTTACACTCTGGGTAAAAATTAAGAAAGGCATCGTGTTTGGCAAAATATTTTTAGCTAAAGTCTGTCTTTACTTTTACTTTAAGACATATGTAGTTTTTCTTACAAAAATCTAAGCATTTTGATATCTATATTTTTACCTGTTTTTCTCAAAAAACATCTTTGTTCTTGCAGTAGAGGGAGACATGTTCTTTTTTGATTTCTCTTAGTAGAATTTTTTGACCTTGAATCACAGTTTTCTCAAAATCCTGATGTGATGGAAAAATTTGGGTGCCAGATTCGTGATAAGGAGTCCGGAAATAATTGAACACATTTTTTGGTTTCTTACTCACGTTTTGGCTGTCGCACTGTGTAATTTTCGAGACCTCTTATACACGTTCGGGTGTGAGTTCGTGCTTCATAATATATAAATAATTTGGAATTTCCATAGAAATTCCTTTTTGAGAGCTTTCCTCAAATTAGTTAAATTTTTTTAAAATATACTAACCTTTTTTTATAAACTCCGACCACATCATTAAGCATAATTTTTTGTTGTCATACTTTTAAAGAGCTTAAGTGAATACGGACTTTAGTTTCAAAAAATTTTTCGAAGAAAATAATTTTATATTACATTTTATATAATTGCAATTTTTTTATTAAAAAAAATTCTTAAAGTGCGAAAGCCGGAGAAAATCTGTAAGGGCCGGAGCCCGGAGATTGACCATTCAAAACCGGAGTCTCCGGGCCAAATGGTATGAGTTGGCAACCCTGGATCGTATCCCACTAAAATTTTACATATTGATATAATTGAAATATCTGGCGAAAAATATATAACTTGTTTAGACAAATTTTCAAAATTTGCAAAATTTTTTCGAATTAAAAAGAGATCAGTTTTACAAATTAGAGATAAAATGATCAAACTCTTACATTTCTTTTCTATTCCAAAATTACTTGTAATGGATAACGAAGGAAGTTTCGTCAGTCCAATTACATTAAATTACTCAGTAGGGCTGGGAATACAAATCTACTTAGCACCACCGCAATAAAGTGAAGTAAATGGTGCAGTAGAACTACTTCATTCTACTATAATCGATATAGTAAGATGCTTTCAGGTTGAATATCCTGACTTATCTCTAAAAGAAGTCATTAATATTTCAGAAGATAGGTATAACAATACAATACACTCGGTTATCAAAAGAAAACCAGTTGATGTGTTTTTTGGAAGAACAGGAAGAGTGAACTACTAAAAGTTAACAGACTTTAAGAATATTGTTAATTCTGACCTACGAAAGGAAATAGCTGGGAACCAAAGAAAAGTATTGAACTGGTACTATTAGGAAAGATCTAAAGCAAAGAACTATGAACCTGGACAGGCTGTTTTTAAAAAAGACAAAAAAATTAAGAGGAAAAACAAACCTTTTTCTAAGAAAGAATCAATAGCTAAGAACAATACAGTTACTGTAACCACAACTAATGGTAGGGAAATCCATAAATCGCACTTTAAAAAATTGACAACTTTACCTTTCCTTCCTTTACTAGGTTAAAACCATGCCTTGCGGTTGCAACGGTAAGCATCTACAAATACAACAGACAGTTAGTGACAATTAAGGAGGGGGGTTCGAAAAAATAAGTAAAGGACACTACAAAATTATGCACACCATAAATTTGGACGAATACGAACAAATCGTTAACAGCATAAAGCCAACTGTTCGATATTAGATAAGTAAAATAGGACGTTAGTCCCACAATTGGAACATCAACTATCAAAAATTGAAGATTTGCTAGAACAGCTGCGAGTGAGGGACTTGAACGAAAGCAAAAGATCAATAAACTGTATCAGCACAGCCTGGAAGTGGCTCGCGGTTCTACCCAGATGCTACCGATTTGGACAAAGTTTTGGCAAAAACTAACGACCTGACAGGGAATAACAATCGACAGTACACAATAAATAAATACTTGATTAAGACTACCAACGAAATTTTAAATAGATATAACATGATCATTGACGAAATCAAATCTAACAATACGCAAATGTACGAATAGACTTTATTTAATAAATTAGGATTAATAAAAGATGAAATTTCTCAAATTGTTATGGCGACACAGCTAGCAAAAAAGGAATTGTGTAATCACAGTTATTAAACAAAAGAAACATTGCTAACATCCTCTCTCAAAAAGAAACTATCCCCTATAAAAATTAATTACAGGCTCTTGAGATAATTAAAAATTGTCTTTTTTTGTAAGTTGTTTCACTACCTCAAAGCGAAGACACCATATTTAACAATATTCTTTTACGTTCAACTGTAAAAAATAGCAAAAGGATCTATCTCAGCTTCACTAACCTTTTTGTATCTCAAACCGAAAAATACGGCATTCTAGGGAAATGCGTGACTATAGAAGATGTAACATTATGCGAAAGAAGTCAGATTAAAAAATTGAATCAGAATCATTGCATCATACAAGTTCTTAATGGAGGAAATTGTGTGATTACCAGTTCCAAAACCAGCCAGTAGTCGAATTAATTGAAGACGGAACAATCGCACAGTAACCTTTCTCAAAGCTTGAACGGCACATTTATACTCAATTTCTTAAACGAAACTATTACTCTAGGACACGTTAGTTATACTAATTGGGAAACTACATCCTATTAAATCTTACCTGCAATACTCTAAAGTAATCTTACAGAGAATTAGGTCAAACTAGACCGCAGTATCTTCATCAGCTTCATTTTTATAACTTAAAAAACAATAACATATTTTCCTTAGGAATATAGTGTCACTTAGTTCAAGTTTAATAGCAATTTTGGTGGAGATAACACTATCCTTAACTTTTTTTCCTGCTTCAGACCGAAAGTCCGTGTACATTCCTTTTGTACTTCACCTCTTGACATCCCACCTATTCCAATAAATTACCCTTGAAAGTCATCAGCGAGACGCTTATACCTATGAAGGGGGGAGTTAGCGCAGTTACTCAATTACTCACACACAAAAACAACAACAACAACAATAGCGAGTTATTGGGTGTTCACACGTCTGTCAAAGGATTGAATCAATCAAAATTTGTTGTTGCTTTCCTATGTTAAAAAAAATGAACTCTCTGCGAGAGCGAAAATGAACTTCAAACTCTTCATCGAATCAGTCAACATTTTGATTGAGCTCCAGACCTGCATCAAACAGTCAAAGGGTTGCATTCTTTTACTTGTCTGTTGTTTAGTAGCAAATTATTTCTAAAAGTACTTATTTGAACACAAAAGCAGTTTTTTTAAGAGAAAAAAGGAAGAGTTGACAGAAAGTAGGCAAAAAAAGTAGGCAGAAGAGTAACAAATGCCTGCATCTTCTAGTGAAAACCTCTACTCAGCAATGAAGAATACAAAACAAAACCAACAGCAGCAACAACAACAGCAAAGACAACAATAGCAACAACAACGCTTGACCGCAACTTAAAATACTGCCCAGTTAACGAAACGACAACAACAGTGACTTTTAAAGCAGTAACATAATTGTTTTAAGCTGTTCTTTTAATTTGTCCTAATTAAACTCTTACCAAGCGTTTCCACTGCCCGAACGAATGAAGAATTCATCGCGAACAAAACGTAGCGATAAATTCTTCGTTCGCTCCAACCGTTTCCACTGCACGAACTAAAGAAGCGAAAATTGGTAAGTCGCCATCTTGTTCGTTCGTGCAGTAGAAACACTTAAATTCAATGTTTACAATATTGAAAACTTAAATAGTAAGAAAACTTGACACAAATAAAATAGTGTTTTTTTTTGTTGTCTTAAGTTTTTAATTTATTTTTTATACCCCCACGTTTAAAAAACGTAATGGGGGTATATTAATTTTGTCACTCCGTTTGTAACGCCGATAAGGAGGCGTGGCCCGTATAGAAAAGTGTATATATTCCTGATCAGCATCACCTCCTGAGTCGATTAAGCCATGTCCATCTGTCCGTCTGTCCGACTGTGTCCACGATAGCAGCCATAATTTTTGAGCTATCATAACGAAATTCGAAATATAAGCTTTTTATACAAAAATGGTGGTCAAGTTTGAATCTGAGCAAAATCGGATGAAAACCACGCCTACCTCCCATATAAAGTGACTTAACCAAAACGGTAAGATCTCTTTAAATTTCTCAAAAATCAATTTAATGACCTCAAATTTCGCACAGTGTCTTAAATATTTAATATTTATTTTGAGTATTAAATTTGTAAAAATCAGATAAAAACCACACCTACCTCCAATACAAAGTGACTTAACCAAAACGAGAAAATCTCTTTAAATATATTTAACAGTTTGCTTAAGACCTTAAATATACTATAATTCGGCCGTGGGGGTATTTTAACTTCGGCCCAGTCGAAGATAATTCCTTATTAGTTTTTTACGTTATTAACTACTATTTCAACAAATCTACTACTTTATTCACAAAGAAACAACGGATTTGCCAAAATTGTTCGAGCGCCGGCAGATCAGAGCGAACGTTGAAATCTTCCTTCGTTGGAGCTGAAAAAGTGTTCCCACTGCACGAATAGCGTTCGCGAGCATTTTGAAAAAACCAATGTTCTGAACCTTGGTTCGCACCAAACTGTTTCCACTGCCCGAACGAACGAAGAATTCATCATTCGGTTAGAGTAAGCAATTATTTAATTAAATATTTCCTAGTTAAACTCTTAGAGCAAGCAATTATTTTATTTAATACTAGTATTCTCCGGCAGATGTTGTTCTGCCACAGACCGCCTTACTGCCATATACGAAAATGTCCAGAAATACCAAATATATTAACAATTTTCAGTATAGCTGCCGAAAGTAGCCATGTTAACTAAATAACCAAATTTTAGTCCAATACGATCAAAACCGTGCGAAATATAGCATTTTTGTTGTTTTGTATTAGACTAAAATTTGGTTATTTGGTCTCATCGAATTTTTTGGCATAAATCGACTGCCAAAATTTCAGCTTAATTTAGTTTAAGCTTTGCGCACTTTGCTTCACTCCACGCTGACCCCCCGAAAAGTGAGTTAAACTAAAGTGGGACAGGCCCATTTTTAGTGCACTTGCCGAGAGTAACCATTGAACTAAATTACAAAATTTTTGTCTAAAACGACCCAAACCGTTGATATAAAACATTTTCATTGGTTTGTGGGCGGTAAAAGAGGGGCGTGGAAACCAATTTTAGTACAGTTGCTGCCAAAATTTTAGCTCAATCGACCCACTAGCCAAATTTAATGATTTCTCAAAAACTGGGTGTGGCTATATAGCGATAACGCCCAATTTTAGTATAGTTGCCGAAAGTAATCATACAAACTAAAGTAACAAATGTTAGTCTTATATAGCCAAAACTGCTTGAAATATAACATTTTCACTGATTTGTGGGCGGAAAATGGAGTGTGGAAACAAATTTTTCGTACAGTTGGTGACAGTAATCATACAAACCAAATTACCAAATTTAAGTCTTATACGACCAAAACCGTATTCAATAAAGCATTTTCATCGGTTTGTGGGCGGTAAAAGGTGGCGTGGACACACACATTTTTAGTACAATTGCCGACAGTAGCCATACAAACTAAATTAGCAAATTTAAGACTTATACGACCAAAACTATCTGAAATAAAGCATTTTCATTGATTTTCGGGCGGTAAAAGGGGGCGTGGACATACATTTTTAGTTCAGTTGTCGACAGTAACTATACAAACTAAATTACTAAATTTTAGCTTTAAACGACCTAAACCGTGTTAAAAATAGCATTTTAATTGATTTTGGGGCGGTAAAAGGGGCGTGGCAACACATTTTGTCTTCTTAATCCATATCCTATCTGAAATAAATCGACTGTCCAATTTTCAGATCAATCGGCCCAGTAGTTTTGGAGTATATAGGCTTTCAGAGTACAGACAGACAGACAGACGGTGTTTTGCTTTTTATATATATAGATTTCCTAGTTAAACTCTTAGAGTAAGCAATTACTTTATTTAATGATTTCTAATCAAAATCCTAAAATAAACAATTTTGAGTAGCAAAATTTAAGTAGTTAAACCAATTTCTTAGGTATATCAAAAAAATCGCGCACGAATTGTAATTAAGCAAGTTATTAATATTATAAAACCAAAATTCAAATTAACAAAGCAAGTTCAGTGAAATTAAATTAAAAACTAGTTGTTTCAGTGCAGTCCCGCAGGCGAGTAGATAACTTGCATGCATGTACCAATATTTTATGCATTTGGTATGAAAGCTTCGTAGAGTATAGAATGGTTATTGGCAATAAAATAGCTTAAAAAAATTAATTGATAAAATTCATTCGAAGATATTTATTCATTCATTAATTCAAATGTAAACATACGAAAGGTACTGACTAAATTTTTTTTGTTTTAATTTATTTACATCGTATTCAACGTCAAGTGAATAAAATGAATGTTATCAAAAGTTATTTAAAATGTTCGAAATATTGAAATTATTTGTTCTTATAAAATATTATTATAAGAAAATATTATTATTGACAAATATTATTATTTGTAGTTATGTGCATGGTCATGTTGGAGCAGGGTTGTAAATGGACTCCAAATGTCAAAAAAGCATTCTACAATTTTTTTCACATTTCTATATTGAGCTTTCAGGATGGTCGTTATTTGCAAGGCCATGTTAGAGTAGGGTTGTAAATGGGCTCTAAATGTCAACAAAAATTATTTTAAAACTTTTTCAGGTTTTCATTTTGAGCCTTGAGTCACCCTTTGGTCCTTCTGTCCATCCGTCTGTAAAAATTTCGATTACGTCCAAACGGATAAAGCTAGATGCATACAATTTTAATCAGATAATTCTTAGAATCACAGCTTGACTGGGAGAAAGTAATGAAAGTAATTGGTTAGGAACTCCGTGAACATTGTTAGATCACGCCTTTACCAAATTTCATGCACCTTGCTTTATTAGTATGGCTGTTATCGTGATGTCAAAGGATAGGATAGGAAAGGAAAGTAAAGGAAGGAACGGCCAGGTAGAAATACAGACAAACTAACATGGTTAAACCAACTCAGTAGGTGACGCTGATTATGATTACAACACTATCCGTTTGGACGTTATCGTAATTTCAACAGACATATGAACAGGTTGACTCAAGGCTCAGTATAAAAATCAGAAAAAAAATTGAGGCATTTGACATTCGGTGCCGATTAAAAGTCATCCATCATTGAAATTCGAAAAAAGTCATATAACGACCACTCTAATCTACTTGTTGTATAAAAAAGTATCTTTCTTTTACTTTACCTCGCTTTTGGATGTGTATAGCTTTAAGAATTTAGATGCAAAACGCAACCCCACATTCCTTGAAAAATATTATAAGTTCAAAGACTCTGAGTAGGGCGGATGAGTCAAGGTAGTGCAATGAAAATAAAAACAACACCAACAAAATTGGAAAGAAAGACAACAACAACTGGCCATTTAACATAACTGCATACAAGCAGCAGGTATCGTCGGAACGTGCTTTACATTCCGGCTAAAAGGCAACAGACGACCGACTAGCTAACTGCTAGCATAAAAGTTATTATAAAATATACAAAAGTTGTACTCAGAAGAAGAATCTTGGTACTCGTGCACACAGCAAGTTACTTCCTTGTTATGTTGTCATTGCATGGCTTTGCGTTGTTGTTATGCTTCTGTTGTATAAATTGTTGCTGGCGAACTGTTTGCTGTTAGTTGTTAACGCAAACGCGTTCGAGAGCTTGGTCTATGTTGGACTGACTGACTGTTTTGTAAATAGATGCATCCGAAGAGTAATTGAAACCACAAACCGGAATCTATTAGAGAAAATTTTTGCTGATGCTGTTGAGCCACGCTTGTTTGGTCTGATACAGCGTTGTTAAAATGCAAAGTTTTCGATTTAGAAATAAAATAGGGCTATTCCCGGTTAAGGGAAAATAGCTTTGCAAATGTATGCCCTACCAAATATTTGCCATCAACTGTGAGCACACTTTTTAGAACACTGTTGCAAGCAAAACTCACAGCTGTTTTGGAGAAAACAAAAACAACACGAACAGTATTAGTGGTGTTTTTGATTTTTATTTATCAAAGTGTATTATTTATCAAAGTGAGTTCCATATCAGAGTCTGTTAATTTTGTTTTATTAGCGGCGTTTGGTTAAAATGTGACAGCTAAATAAGAGTTGCAAATAAGAGTTGCCCATGCTCGACTGTATGCAATGCGATTTTAGTGTTGCAAATTTGACACAGTCGGACAAATGCAAATATGTACATTTTGTTGTTGTGTTGGAAATATTTGCCATCATATTTTGCAAATGCCACGATGCCACGCTATTTGCCCGTTATCGGGAATAGCCCTAATGTTTCACTAACCCAAGTACATTCAGCAGAGTGTCTGTCATAGTGTTTCGCAGCACTTATTCTCTTTCCATTGCATTCATTTGTACGGAATAATTTTGTACACTGAGAGAAGAGTTTCTTTCAGTCAACCACGATTTGTGTTAACCCGAATCACCCTAAGTAAATTTTTTTAAATTTTCAGAATGACCTGTTAACGCAAATACAAAATGGTTTAAACTAAAATAAGCACATTTGAAGTATTTGTGTTTGCGTTGCCATATGGCAACGACAGGGTGTTTCGGGTTAAATTATGATATAAAATAAATACATTTTAATATATTTTAAGTAGAATAAATATAGCGAAGACAGTGTGAGAGGTCTAAAAATTGTTTCTGTATAATTTGAGAACGCTGAACACGATGACATTAACAGTTTTTTTCAAAGCAAATTTCCTTTTGCTTTTCTCTCTCATCTCTTACTTGAATTAAAGAGCGAAAATATAAAAAAAAATACTTTTTGTGATCTTAAGAAGACACAAAAAGAACAGAAAAATAATTTGCTTTAGGGCCAGTTTCACGACCATTAGTTAACCAATTGGTTAAGTAACTAAAGGCTGTTAGTTAACTATAACTTTTCATGATTTGCGTTTCACAATGCCTTAGTTAACTAATAGCAATTTTGTTAAAAAATATGGCAGCACTGTATAAAACATATGTTTCTGACATTTTCTTTACATTTTATTCTTTTGCACAATTGAAAAAACAAGTGATGCGATGCAAAGTGAAAATGAGAGATGTGCTAATTTCTCATCAAATGGAATTGATTTTGTTTTGGAAATAGTGAACAAATACAAACACAAAATTGAATGCAAAAATCCGATAACTATCATGCCGCTGAGAATTAGAAAACATGGTTAAAAATTGAAGCAGAACACAATTGCAAATATGCGGAACGGACGTATATATGTTTGACGTTTTCCTTTTTGCTTTTTTGCTTCATTACAGAAATCAGCTGTTAGTTAACTAATGGTTTAAACCATCATCACTGGTGGCTTAAACCTTTAGTTAACTTTGAATGTAAAACTCAAATCTGTTAGTTAACCTCTGGTCAGTGGTTAACTAAAGATCGTGAAACTGGCCCTTAGAATTTTTTTGCGATCCCTAGTTTGAACATAAATACAGCCGTTTAACGCTATGCAGCAACCTTCTTCTTTTATCATGTTTCAACTTGGTTTTCACTTGAATCACTTATGATTTGTTGTTATGTCTTCTTGTTGATAATTAAATATTGTACTACTTAATTTGTGATCTATTAAATTATTACATGAACTTAATTGCGAGTTTTAGATCAAGTAAGTTTTTTAAGGTAACAACAATAACAAAAACTCTGTATATTCACTTAGCTGACTAGACAGTCTGTTTCAGATATCGCTACATTTCCTCTTCAGTAGTCTTTGAGTGATTAAGCTGTGATCAACTCACTATTAAATTCATATAATTATATAATTAAGGTATAATATACGTGCAAGAAAGACAGTAGCTTGTTTTCAAAAATTTTTGAAGTACCAGGAGTTGTTATATTTTTTTAAATTAATACGGGTTATTGTACATAAAAACTACTTTTATAAATGTTTTTTTTTAGCAATTTTCTGGCTTTTTATAGAGGTCGCTAAAAATTAAATTTGAAAAAAATACATTAAAACTGTTCGATGGATATGGCCTTTCCCATGTATCTAACACAAACAAATCAAATGTCATTTTAAAGTATAGGTCAATAATTGAGCATCCCACCTACGAACAACCCCCTGGGGGTTTTTTGAAATTATGGTGACAGTTTGAGTAAAAAGTTTTTAAAAAATAGATTTTTGCTCGCTTTTTTGTCAACTAAAAAAAATTAAAGGAACTAGGTACTTGAATTTAGGTGGGATGCTTAAAGGACAAAATTAGAAACAAAATGCAATATGATTCATTGAAATTGAAGCAATAATTTTTGAGTTATCTATCGAACCGTTTTGGATGTTTTTTTCAATTTCAATTTTGCTAAAAAAAAATATTTTTATAAAGTATTTTTTATGTACAATAACCTGTATAAATTTCAAAAAAATATAACAACTCCTTTTACCTCAAAAAAATGTTTGAAAACAAGCTGCTGTTTTTCCATTTTTATACGTATATTATAACTTAAGTCATTTAATTCATATTTAATAATTTTTAATACAATATTAAATTATTAATATAATATAAAAAAATAATAATTTAATTTAATAATTTAATTCAATAAAGTTCACAAGAATGGGTTCCACAATGAGTGAAATCATATACGACTTTAACAGTGAGTAGATCACAGCTTAATCACTCAAAGACTACTGAAGAGGAAATGTAGCAATTTCCGAAACAGACTAGTCAGCTAAGTGATTGACTCTATACAGAGTTGTTGTTGTTTTTATTGTCCTTTAAAAAAAACTTGCTTGATCTAAAGCTCGCAATCAAATTCAAGTAATATTGTAAAACTTTTTTATTATATTTTTTGTTAATTTTAACTAAATCTTTAAATATTTGTTTTAAGCTATATGTATTTATCAATTGTTTATAACTTTTTGTTATAATGTTTTTCTTACTGCATTATTATTATGTTTTCCTTTAAAGAATATGTTATAAATTTGAACATTATTATTTCTTAATAAATAAATAAAATATATAAGTCCCGAGCAGACGTTGTCCTGCCAAAGACTGCCTTATTACCATATAAGAATTTTCATGCTAATTTTATATATTTGAACTGGCATAAACTCATTCAAAAATATTTTAATTAGTATACATACAATGACATTCAACTTATTTAAACCAGTTCCTTGTGAAATTTTGGATTGAGTATAACTTTTAAACAAAACTAGCTGAACCCGGTGTGCTTCGCTACTCCCCTCGTTATAAAATAAAATTAAAAGTATTTATATATTTTTCACGCCATCGAATTTTCGAAATAAGTCCACCCCAGCGCCACCTACCGTGTCCATTTATACACAAATTATTTTCTTATGATCAAACAAACATACATTCTGAATTTCAGTTAAATTGGTCCATTTTCGATATAAATCCACCCCAGCGCCACCTATTGGGTCCAAATATAACCCACCGTACCAAGATGAACATTACCTGAAAATTTCATCAAAATCGGCCCAGCCGTTTTGGAGTCCATACGTTACATACATACACACATCCTATTTTATATATATAGATTAAATTAAATAACGACAAAATTTTCGTCTATACATACATAAAATTTAGCATATTAACTTTTTTCCGTAAATCAGTTCTTAGCAACTTACATGTAGAAAGCTCAAAAAAAATTGTAAAAAAATTGTGACAGTTAATTTAACCAGAAAATAAAACATGAAACCTATTTGGCCGAAGACTTTTCCCTACCAACTTGTGAAGGGTCCTTGAACTGCATCTTTATGTATAACGAAACGAACGCTGAACGTTGTGAAAATTTTTTAATAAAATGGATACTATATTTGTGTTGAATACGTGTTTGAAACTTCAGATCGATGTTTTTAATAATAGCAAATATACTTACTTACTTACTTACGTACTAAGTTGGCGCCACAACCGTATGTCGGTCTTAGCTTCATCTAAGAATTTGCGCCAGCCATTTCTGTCTTTCGCTTGCTGGCGCCAGTTGGAGATTCCAAGCTTCGTCAGGTTGTCCTCTACTTGGTCTTTGCAACGAAGATGCGGTCTTCCTCTTCAGCGTTGACCGCCGCTGGGTACCGAATCGAATGTTTTCTTCAATGGAGCATCGTCGTTCATGCGCTGAACATGACCAAGCCAGCGAAGACGCTCGATTTTAATGCGCTTGACTATGTCGACTGCTCAGCGTCCAGGTTTGTGATGCATAAGGTAGGACGGGCATGATGAGCGATTTATAGAGCGTCCTCTTTTTTGTCATTCTAACGAAGATGCGATCGTCCTCTTCTGCGTAAATACAACTGAGATCAAAATTACAGCAGTGCGTAATTCAAAAAAATTAAAATCGGACAAAAAAGCAATTATGTTATTTTTCTCTTTGCTGCTAAATACGGTTATTTGAGAAATGCTTAAAATAATTGAGTCACAAAATTTTTAAATTTAATAATGCTTCTTTGTAATTTCGCTGTAATGTTCAACAACTTCTAAATTCAAGCAGTCAGAATAATAGTAGCGCCCGCTACTATTAGCTCATGTGCTCTTAAATTTTTTAAGCTGCATGAAACTGCATTTAAATGAAACGTTAAGCTTTAATTTTTAATTTGTTTGTTTTGATGCTAACACTGTTATTTTTTTTTTTACCGTAGTTGTATATATTTAAATATCTGTATACTATAAGAAAAAACTGCATGTCTGATTAAAGCTTCAGACACGATTGTCTCAAAACAGCATTTTTTATATATATGGAAAAATATTAGTAGGGTATATTTTCAATTTTTTTGTTCAAATCAAATGTGCGCCAAAAAATATATAGTCTGATAAAAGGTTATCTTAAAGGTTTTTGTGTAATATTTCATATCGTCGTTACAAAAGTAAGCTAAAGAATATAAAAAAAAAAAATTTTCATTTCCAATGAAAAATCTATGAAAAAATAAAAATTAATTTTTGAGATTCGTTAGATTAATTTAGCAACGACGACACGAACAAAGATTTTTATATTTATCTATTTAAGAAACTGAGAAATCGTTGAAACCGTTTTGGAGTCCGAAAATTAATTCATAACAGTGAAAGACTTACAAAGATAGGTAGAATGACAAAACTTTAGAAATAAAAAAATATTATGTATACATATATAAATACATTGAATGTATTTATGTTGTACTTCAAAAGAGCCCAGTTCTTATTGTATAAAAACTCCACAGTAATAATAATAAATATAATAATAATAATAATAATAATAATAATAATAATAATAATAATAATAATAATAATAATAATAATAATAATAATAATAATAATAATAATAATAATAATAATAATAATAATAATAATAATAATAATAATAATAATAATAATAATAATAATAATAATAATAATAATAATAATAATAATAATAATAATAATAATAATAATAATAATAATAATAATAATAATAATAATAATAATAATAATAATAATAATAATAATAATAATGATAATAATAATAATAATAATAATAATAATAATAATAATAATAATAATAATAATAATAATAATAATAATGATAACAATAATAATAATAATAATAATAATAATAATAATAATAATAATAATAATAATAATAATAATAATAATAATAATAATAATAATAATAATAATAATAATAATAATAATAATAATAATAATAATAATAATAATAATAATAATAATAATAATAATAATAATAATAATAATAATAATAATAATAATAATAATAATAATAATAATAATAATAATAATAATAATAATAATAATAATAATAATAATAATAATAATAATAATAATAATAATAATAATAATAATAATAATAATAATAATAATAATAATAATAATAATAATAATAATAATAATAATAATAATAATAATAATAATAATAATAATAATAATAATAATAATAATAATAATAATAATAATAATAATAATAATAATAATAATAATAATAATAATAATAATAATAATAATAATAATAATAATAATAATAATAATAATAATAATAATAATAATAATAATAATAATAATAATAATAATAATAATAATAATAATAATAATAATAATAATAATAATAATAATAATAATAATAATAATAATAATAATAATAATAATAATAATAATAATAATAATAATAATAATAATAATAATAATAATAATAATAATAATAATAATAATAATAATAATAATAATAATAATAATAATAATAATAATAATAATAATAATAATAATAATAATAATAATAATAATACTAATAATAATAATAATAATAATAATAATAATAATAATAATAATAATAATAATAATAATAATAATAATAATAATAATAATAATAATAATAATAATAATAATAATAATAATAATAATAATAATAATAATAATAATAATAATAATAATAATAATAATAATAATAATAATAATAATAATAATAATAATAATAATAATAATAATAATAATAATAATAATAATAATAATAATAATAATAATAATAATAATAATAATAATAATAATAATAATAATAATAATAATAATAATAATAATAATAATAATAATAATAATAATAATAATAATAATAATAATAATAATAATAATAATAATAATAATAATAATAATAATAATAATAATAATAATAATAATAATAATAATAATAATAATAATAATAATAATAATAATAATAATAATAATAATAATAATAATAATAATAATAATAATAATAATAATAATAATAATAATAATAATAATAATAATAATAATAATAATAATAATAATAATAATAATAATAATAATAATAATAATAATAATAATAATAATAATAATAATAATAATAATAATAATAATAATAATAATAATAATAATAATAATAATAATAATAATAATAATAATAATAATAATAATAATAATAATAATAATAATAATAATAATAATAATAATAATAATAATAATAATAATAATAATAATAATAATAATAATAATAATAATAATAATAATAATAATAATAATAATAATAATAATAATAATAATAATAATAATAATAATAATAATAATAATAATAATAATAATAATAATAATAATAATAATAATAATAATAATAATAATAATAATAATAATAATAATAATAATAATAATAATAATAATAATAATAATAATAATAATAATAATAATAATAATAATAATAATAATAATAATAATAATAATAATAATAATAATAATAATAATAATAATAATAATAATAATAATAATAATAATAATAATAATAATAATAATAATAATAATAATAATAATAATAATAATAATAATAATAATAATAATAATAATAATAATAATAATAATAATAATAATAATAATAATAATAATAATAATAATAATAATAATAATAATAATAATAATAATAATAATAATAATAATAATAATAATAATAATAATAATAATAATAATAATAATAATAATAATAATAATAATAATAATAATAATAATAATAATAATAATAATAATAATAATAATAATAATAATAATAATAATAATAATAATAATAATAATAATAATAATAATAATAATAATAATAATAATAATAATAATAATAATAATAATAATAATAATAATAATAATAATAATAATAATAATAATAATAATAATAATAATAATAATAATAATAATAATAATAATAATAATAATAATAATAATAATAATAATAATAATAATAATAATAATAATAATAATAATAATAATAATAATAATAATAATAATAATAATAATAATAATAATAATAATAATAATAATAATAATAATAATAATAATAATAATAATAATAATAATAATAATAATAATAATAATAATAATAATAATAATAATAATAATAATAATAATAATAATAATAATAATAATAATAATAATAATAATAATAATAATAATAATAATAATAATAATAATAATAATAATAATAATAATAATAATAATAATAATAATAATAATAATAATAATAATAATAATAATAATAATAATAATAATAATAATAATAATAATAATAATAATAATAATAATAATAATAATAATAATAATAATAATAATAATAATAATAATAATAATAATAATAATAATAATAATAATAATAATAATAATAATAATAATAATAATAATAATAATAATAATAATAATAATAATAATAATAATAATAATAATAATAATAATAATAATAATAATAATAATAATAATAATAATAATAATAATAATAATAATAATAATAATAATAATAATAATAATAATAATAATAATAATAATAATAATAATAATAATAATAATAATAATAATAATAATAATAATAATAATAATAATAATAATAATAATAATAATAATAATAATAATAATAATAATAATAATAATAATAATAATAATAATAATAATAATAATAATAATAATAATAATAATAATAATAATAATAATAATAATAATAATAATAATAATAATAATAATAATAATAATAATAATAATAATAATAATAATAATAATAATAATAATAATAATAATAATAATAATAATAATAATAATAATAATAATAATAATAATAATAATAATAATAATAATAATAATAATAATAATAATAATAATAATAATAATAATAATAATAATAATAATAATAATAATAATAATAATAATAATAATAATAATAATAATAATAATAATAATAATAATAATAATAATAATAATAATAATAATAATAATAATAATAATAATAATAATAATAATAATAATAATAATAATAATAATAATAATAATAATAATAATAATAATAATAATAATAATAATAATAATAATAATAATAATAATAATAATAATAATAATAATAATAATAATAATAATAATAATAATAATAATAATAATAATAATAATAATAATAATAATAATAATAATAATAATAATAATAATAATAATAATAATAATAATAATAATAATAATAATAATAATAATAATAATAATAATAATAATAATAATAATAATAATAATAATAATAATAATAATAATAATAATAATAATAATAATAATAATAATAATAATAATAATAATAATAATAATAATAATAATAATAATAATAATAATAATAATAATAATAATAATAATAATAATAATAATAATAATAATAATAATAATAATAATAATAATAATAATAATAATAATAATAATAATAATAATAATAATAATAATAATAATAATAATAATAATAATAATAATAATAATAATAATAATAATAATAATAATAATAATAATAATAATAATAATAATAATAATAATAATAATAATAATAATAATAATAATAATAATAATAATAATAATAATAATAATAATAATAATAATAATAATAATAATAATAATAATAATAATAATAATAATAATAATAATAATAATAATAATAATAATAATAATAATAATAATAATAATAATAATAATAATAATAATAATAATAATAATAATAATAATAATAATAATAATAATAATAATAATAATAATAATAATAATAATAATAATAATAATAATAATAATAATAATAATAATAATAATAATAATAATAATAATAATAATAATAATAATAATAATAATAATAATAATAATAATAATAATAATAATAATAATAATAATAATAATAATAATAATAATAATAATAATAATAATAATAATAATAATAATAATAATAATAATAATAATAATAATAATAATAATAATAATAATAATAATAATAATAATAATAATAATAATAATAATAATAATAATAATAATAATAATAATAATAATAATAATAATAATAATAATAATAATAATAATAATAATAATAATAATAATAATAATAATAATAATAATAATAATAATAATAATAATAATAATAATAATAATAATAATAATAATAATAATAATAATAATAATAATAATAATAATAATAATAATAATAATAATAATAATAATAATAATAATAATAATAATAATAATAATAATAATAATAATAATAATAATAATAATAATAATAATAATAATAATAATAATAATAATAATAATAATAATAATAATAATAATAATAATAATAATAATAATAATAATAATAATAATAATAATAATAATAATAATAATAATAATAATAATAATAATAATAATAATAATAATAATAATAATAATAATAATAATAATAATAATAATAATAATAATAATAATAATAATAATAATAATAATAATAATAATAATAATAATAATAATAATAATAATAATAATAATAATAATAATAATAATAATAATAATAATAATAATAATAATAATAATAATAATAATAATAATAATAATAATAATAATAATAATAATAATAATAATAATAATAATAATAATAATAATAATAATAATAATAATAATAATAATAATAATAATAATAATAATAATAATAATAATAATAATAATAATAATAATAATAATAATAATAATAATAATAATAATAATAATAATAATAATAATAATAATAATAATAATAATAATAATAATAATAATAATAATAATAATAATAATAATAATAATAATAATAATAATAATAATAATAATAATAATAATAATAATAATAATAATAATAATAATAATAATAATAATAATAATAATAATAATAATAATAATAATAATAATAATAATAATAATAATAATAATAATAATAATAATAATAATAATAATAATAATAATAATAATAATAATAATAATAATAATAATAATAATAATAATAATAATAATAATAATAATAATAATAATAATAATAATAATAATAATAATAATAATAATAATAATAATAATAATAATAATAATAATAATAATAATAATAATAATAATAATAATAATAATAATAATAATAATAATAATAATAATAATAATAATAATAATAATAATAATAATAATAATAATAATAATAATAATAATAATAATAATAATAATAATAATAATAATAATAATAATAATAATAATAATAATAATAATAATAATAATAATAATAATAATAATAATAATAATAATAATAATAATAATAATAATAATAATAATAATAATAATAATAATAATAATAATAATAATAATAATAATAATAATAATAATAATAATAATAATAATAATAATAATAATAATAATAATAATAATAATAATAATAATAATAATAATAATAATAATAATAATAATAATAATAATAATAATAATAATAATAATAATAATAATAATAATAATAATAATAATAATAATAATAATAATAATAATAATAATAATAATAATAATAATAATAATAATAATAATAATAATAATAATAATAATAATAATAATAATAATAATAATAATAATAATAATAATAATAATAATAATAATAATAATAATAATAATAATAATAATAATAATAATAATAATAATAATAATAATAATAATAATAATAATAATAATAATAATAATAATAATAATAATAATAATAATAATAATAATAATAATAATAATAATAATAATAATAATAATAATAATAATAATAATAATAATAATAATAATAATAATAATAATAATAATAATAATAATAATAATAATAATAATAATAATAATAATAATAATAATAATAATAATAATAATAATAATAATAATAATAATAATAATAATAATAATAATAATAATAATAATAATAATAATAATAATAATAATAATAATAATAATAATAATAATAATAATAATAATAATAATAATAATAATAATAATAATAATAATAATAATAATAATAATAATAATAATAATAATAATAATAATAATAATAATAATAATAATAATAATAATAATAATAATAATAATAATAATAATAATAATAATAATAATAATAATAATAATAATAATAATAATAATAATAATAATAATAATAATAATAATAATAATAATAATAATAATAATAATAATAATAATAATAATAATAATAATAATAATAATAATAATAATAATAATAATAATAATAATAATAATAATAATAATAATAATAATAATAATAATAATAATAATAATAATAATAATAATAATAATAATAATAATAATAATAATAATAATAATAATAATAATAATAATAATAATAATAATAATAATAATAATAATAATAATAATAATAATAATAATAATAATAATAATAATAATAATAATAATAATAATAATAATAATAATAATAATAATAATAATAATAATAATAATAATAATAATAATAATAATAATAATAATAATAATAATAATAATAATAATAATAATAATAATAATAATAATAATAATAATAATAATAATAATAATAATAATAATAATAATAATAATAATAATAATAATAATAATAATAATAATAATAATAATAATAATAATAATAATAATAATAATAATAATAATAATAATAATAATAATAATAATAATAATAATAATAATAATAATAATAATAATAATAATAATAATAATAATAATAATAATAATAATAATAATAATAATAATAATAATAATAATAATAATAATAATAATAATAATAATAATAATAATAATAATAATAATAATAATAATAATAATAATAATAATAATAATAATAATAATAATAATAATAATAATAATAATAATAATAATAATAATAATAATAATAATAATAATAATAATAATAATAATAATAATAATAATAATAATAATAATAATAATAATAATAATAATAATAATAATAATAATAATAATAATAATAATAATAATAATAATAATAATAATAATAATAATAATAATAATAATAATAATAATAATAATAATAATAATAATAATAATAATAATAATAATAATAATAATAATAATAATAATAATAATAATAATAATAATAATAATAATAATAATAATAATAATAATAATAATAATAATAATAATAATAATAATAATAATAATAATAATAATAATAATAATAATAATAATAATAATAATAATAATAATAATAATAATAATAATAATAATAATAATAATAATAATAATAATAATAATAATAATAATAATAATAATAATAATAATAATAATAATAATAATAATAATAATAATAATAATAATAATAATAATAATAATAATAATAATAATAATAATAATAATAATAATAATAATAATAATAATAATAATAATAATAATAATAATAATAATAATAATAATAATAATAATAATAATAATAATAATAATAATAATAATAATAATAATAATAATAATAATAATAATAATAATAATAATAATAATAATAATAATAATAATAATAATAATAATAATAATAATAATAATAATAATAATAATAATAATAATAATAATAATAATAATAATAATAATAATAATAATAATAATAATAATAATAATAATAATAATAATAATAATAATAATAATAATAATAATAATAATAATAATAATAATAATAATAATAATAATAATAATAATAATAATAATAATAGTAATAATAATAATAATAATAATAATAATAATAATAATAATAATAATAATAATAATAATAATAATAATAATAATAATGATAATAATAATAATAATAATAATAATAATAATAATA
>OY986435.1:140279279-140281779 GCA_963920525.1 Dichetophora obliterata
ATAATAATAATAATAATAATAATAATAATAATAATAATAATAATAATAATAATAATAATAATAATAATAATAATAATAATAATAATAATAATAATAATAATAATAATAATAATAATAATAATAATAATAATAATAATAATAATAATAATAATAATAATAATAATAATAATAATAATAATAATAATAATAATAATAATAATAATAATAATAATAATAATAAAAATAATAATAATAATGATAATAATAATAATAATAATAACAATAAAAATAATAATAATAATAATAATAATAATAATAATAATAATAATAATAATAATAATAATAATAATAATAATAATAATAATAATAATAATAATAATAATAATAATAATAATAATAATAATAATAATAATAATAATAATAATAATAATAATAATAATAATAATAATAATAATAATAATAATAATAATAATAATAATAATAATAATAATAATAATAATAATAATAATAATAATAATAATAATAATAATAATAATAATAATAATAATAATAATAATAATAATAATAATAATAATAATAATAATAATAATAATAATAATAATAATAATAATAATAATAATAATAATAATAATAATAATAATAATAATAATAATAATAATAATAAAAATAATAATAATAATGATAATAATAATAATAATAATAACAATAAAAATAATAATAATAATAATAATAATAATAATAATAATAATAATAATAATAATAATAATAATAATAATAATGATAATAATAATAATAATAATAATAATAATAATAATAATAATAATAATAATAATGATAATAATAATAATAGTAATAATAATAACAATAAAAATAATAATAATAATAATAATAATAATAATAATAATAATAATAATAATAATAATAATAATAATAATAATAATAATAATAATAATAATAATAATAATAATAATAATAATAATAATAATAATAATAATAATAATAATAATAATAATAATAATAATAATAATAATAATAATAATAATAATAATAATAATAAAAATAATAATAATAATAATAATAATAATAATAATAATAATAATAATAATAATAATAATAATAATAATAATAATAATAATAATAATAATAATAATAATAATAATAATAATAATAATAATAATAATAATAATAATAATAATAATAATAATAATAATAATAATAATAATAATAATAATAATAATAATAATAATAATAATAATAATAATAAAAATAATAATAATAATAATAATAATAATAATAATAATAATAATAATAATAATAATAATAATAATAAAAATAATAATAATAATAATAATAATAATAATAATAATAATAATAATAATAATAATAATAATAATAATAATAATAATAATAATAAAAATAATAATAATAATAATAATAATAATAATAATAATAATAATAATAATAATAATAATAATAATAATAATAATAATAATAATAATAATAATAATAATAATAATAATAATAATAATAATAATAATAATAATAATAATAATAATAATAATAATAATAATAATAATAATAATAATAATAATAATAATAATAATAATAATAATAATAATAATAATAATAATAATAATAATAATAATAATAATAATAATAATAATAATAATAATAATAATAATAATAATAATAATAATAATAATAATAATAATAATAATAATAATAATAATAATAATAATAATAATAATAATAACAATAATAATAATAATAATAATAATAATAATAATAATAATAATAATAATAATAATAATAATAATAATAATAATAATAATAATAATAATAATAATAATAATAATAATAATAATAATAATAATAATAATAATAATAATAATAATAATAATAATAATAATAATAATAATAATAATAATAATAATAATAATAATAATAATAATAATAATAATAATAATAATAATAATAATAATAATAATAATAATAATAATAATAATAATAATAATAATAATAATAATAATAATAATAATAATAATAATAATAATAATAATAATAATAATAATAATAATAATAATAATAATAATAATAATAATAATAATAATAATAATAATAATAATAATAATAATAATAATAATAATAATAATAATAATAATAATAATAATAATAATAATAATAATAATAATAATAATAATAATAATAATAATAATAATAATAATAATAATAATAATAATAATAATAATAATAATAATAATAATAATAATAATAATAATAATAATAATAATAATAATAATAATAATAATAATAATAATAATAATAATAATAATAATAATAATAATAATAATAATAATAATAATAATAATAATAATAATAATAATAATAATAATAATAATAATAATAATAATAATAATAATAATAATAATAATAATAATAATAATAATAATAATAATAATAATAATAATAATAATAATAATAATAATAATAATAATAATAATAATAATAATAATAATAATAA